>JAODAL010000537.1:0-299173 GCA_025379985.1 Phyllomedusa bahiana | reverse complement strand
CCAAAAACAATCGGGCAGAGAGGGGAGTATTCCTTATATAGGACCAGCGGCCGGCAATAGACTAAATTACCGGCACAATTTAAGCGGGAATAACTTTTTAATGTTTTTACTATGCCATGTGATTTTTGAGTACTTTAGTAAGTAAGAGTGAGATATTTTGGTTCATACAGTCTGTATTTTTTTAAAAACTTTACATTTTCAGCTTGAAAGACCGATAGTCATACCACACAAAAAAGTTAATAATTAATATTTACCAACCCCAGGAGGACTCATATATGGCAGGTGTCATCTGCTAGTTTAAGTCGCCTCCATCAGCTAGAAGAAGAGATAACCCAGATGTTTAGCTACTTAGATGTTGCAGTCGACACCACCGCTGCTTCTAGGAAGTTATCCAGGAGGGGAGAGCTCCCTTTCATCTGCCGATAGGTTACCTTACCTTTTTTCTGTTTTTTTTTTACTTTCTTACATTTTCTTCCAGTGTTAGTAATAGAGAACTATCTCCATTACCAGCACTGGGGCTTAGTGTCAGCCAGAAGTGTTTCTTGTCACCCTGTTCTGACACTAACCCCCCATCATTATTACCCCAATACCCAGAGGTACTGTGAAGAGCCAGGTAACCGTAATGTGATGGTCCATTTCTGGGTTGGCAGCAGGCTGGTATTTTTAGGGTGGTAAGGGGCCGAGGTCTTGGGACGTTTCCATCTTGATAGTATCAGGCTGCAGCTGTCTCTTTTACCTTGGATGGTTTTGAAAAATGGGGGGACCCCTCATCATTTAAAAAAAAATATATATATACAGTATATATTTTTAATATAGTATAAAAACAAAATGATTTGGGGTCCCACCATTTTTAACCAGCTAAGATAAATTTGGCAGGCTTATATTCCTAAAATGGGAAGGTCCATGAACATTGGTTCTTTCCCACCCTAAAAATACCAGCCTGCAGATACCCCAGAAGCAGGCCATCACATTAGATGAACCCCCTTCTGACGGTTACATGGCAGTTCCCAGAAGCCCGGTAATAGTGACATGGGGTAAGTGTCAGCCTTGGGGTGATGGAAAACACAGCTGGCTGATACCAAGCCCCATTGAAAGTAATGGTGAATTGTATGTCAGATCCATTACTAACACTGGAATAAAATGGTAAAAAAAACCAATTTATTTAAATAAACAATCCCCAGCAAATCCGATAGTATTAGTATTATATTCCATCCCTGAAGTTCATGGCTGTGACTGATCATCTGGGGGAGCAAAGGATGAAGTACAGGCCACAGTCACACCACAATCTCCAGAGGTTTGTCTCCCCCTCACAAAACTGTGCCTGTAAGCTGTAGCTGTTCCTCTTCTCTCACCCCTGCAGCCTAGTGCCAACACAAAATACAACCCTCACCTGACACTTTATAACCGTCTCATCACCATCTAGCGTCTTATACACCCCCCTACACCGCCTTCAGTATCTCACAAAATTGCGTACACATCTTACATTTGTCATGATGCAACTCTGAAGATATGATACTTCAATAAAATGTAGAGTAGTCAGTGTACAGCTTGTGTAATGTTGTAAATTTGGTGTGCCCTCAAAATAACTCAACACACAGTCATCAATGTCTAAACCGCTGGCAACAAAATAAAAGGACTGGGTGGACTACAATGCCCAAAAAGATTATCAAGATTAAGGTTATTTAGTTTAGTGAAAAATACAGTTTTGGGGTGACATAACAAATATGTTTTTTTTTTTATATTTATTTTTGAGTTTCTGAAAAAACAAAATTTGCAAAACACAACAAAATTGGAAATCATACAAAAACAGTCAATCCACATTGACACATCCCAGTGTTAGAATTCCATAGTTAGCACAGTCTGAATGGTCAGAACAAATTATTACACATTCCTACTCATTTCAATGCTTAGCAAAGTATAACAGAGGAAAAGGTTACAAAATCACTGGTACAAATCTGACTTAAAATTACATGGTATCCAACCATCCTTCCTACGAGTTGTTCCATATTACATTCAGACTTCAACACGCCAACATACTAGACAATTAACAACTCACACACCAGTCATACTCATCCGATGCCCAGACCCAGCGGAGATGCACCTAAGCAGACTGCGCCATTACCTACAGACTCCACACATCCGAGAAGCTCTGTGGATCTCCTCTAGAGTCATAGGTGAGCTTATACATTGGTAGATCCGCCCCTATAAATTATTTCCAATGCGCTAGGGAAGGCAACTTCGGCGGCTTCCAATTAAGTAACATAGACTTTCTAGCATAGAACAGCAATAGTCTATACAGTCTCCGTTTACTGCTAGGTGGGACAAGATCATTCATCAGTCCCAACAGACTATTCTTTGGGGCACATACACCCGGAAGACCTAATTTCTTATTCAGAAAAGCATGGACCCCAGACCAGAATTGGCGAATGTAAGAGCAAGGAAAAAAACAGAAACATGGCCATACTCACTGCTAGAAAAGCTGAGATGAGACTGAACACAACACAGAGGCAACACAGGCCCCCATGCTATTAAAGAAAAATATCCAGGTGCAGCTGATGGGTGGTAACCCATACATCTCTCCACTAGTTGGACAGAAAGCTGCACCATAAATTGATATCTATTCACATAGCATGCAAAAAAGCAAAAAAGCCACAGTACCATAAGTTGGGAAAATATACAGATGCAAAAATACCCGTAAGACAGCCGCTCGCACACCTTCCATGCATGAGGGGGGCAGCTGCTGGTATTCTACTTGCATCCAGTCCCCAGAACTGTTGGGCAAAAAAAACTATTTTCACATACTGGAAAAAACATCAAATATGAGGTATTGGTTAACATAATGGCCACTATATTTTTTTTCTTTGAGTAATTTTTTCCCCTTTTTCTGTATATTTTGTGATTTTAAGGGAGGGTAGGGACCTGCAATAGATGAGGAGCAGTGAAGGGGCTTGCAGGCTTACAATATAGTGGCCATTATGTTAAACAATACCTCATATTTGATGTTTTTTCCAGTATGTGAAAATAGTTTTTTTTGCCCAACAGTACTGGGGACTGGATGCAAGTAGAATACCAGCAGCCGCCCCCCTCATGCATGGAAGGTGTGCGAGCAGCTGTCTTGCGGGTATTTTTGCATCTGTATAGTCTCCCAACTTATGGTATCCATCAGCTGCACCTGGGTATTTTTCTTTAATAGCATGGGGGCCTGTGTTGCCTCTGTGTTGTGTTCAGTCTCATCTCAGCTTTTCTAGCAGTGAGTATGGCCATGTTTCTGTTTTTTTCTTTGAGTATTTTTTCCCTTTTTTCTGTATATTTTGAATGTAAGAGCAAACCCAAATCATATGAAAAAGCGATCCCCTAGCCTCAATGCACCTAGTACACAATGGACTGGGCAACCTACCATCTGGGCCAAGCGCGAACGGAGTGAAAATATATTCCTGTGCAAACCATTTTGTTTGGATCAACCGGTCCCTTGCATTTAATAACTGTTGTTCTCAATGAGGAGGCTAGTTCCTCCTTGTGGTGAGGCTTTAGACTTGGAATATCAATCTTCCAGCAGTCAAAAGTTTTTTAGAGAAGGCTGACAGCCCATAATGTTAAAGGATTTCACTGGGTGTGCCCTCCCCGCAATTTGTTCCCACTTGCTGCATTCCAGTTTAAGGATTCCACTCCTGAATTGCTTAAAGGGAACCTGTCACATAGGTTATGCCCCCCTTGCTGAGGGCAGCACAAGCTAGTGACAGACATGCTGTTTCCAGTGCTGTGTCCCTTATTCTGTTAGATGCAGCAGTTTTAGAGCATTTAATGCTCAAATCTTATTCATGAGCAGGTGTGTTCCCCACCCACCAAAGGCTAGCTCCGCCCACTGACAGTTATTCACATGTTTCTATCTATTCAAAGTAACATCAGTTGTGAGGTGGGCAGGGTTAGCCTCAGGTGGGCGGGGCATGAAAAACTGACTTTTTAAATGACTGTTTTCTGGCTGAAAACTGAAAACATTACTCCCTTCTGCCCTATAAACCTCTACGAATATCTTCCAAATAGCCACTGTAACTGCCCTATTGGATGTAAAATGAGGAATGTGGCACCTCCCCTGTCTATTTACCAAATTGGCTAAAACCAGTAGGGCTGCCTAAAGGACCACCGCTGGGTTGTTACGGTGCGCACTGATCTACCATCCCAAACAAAGGAAGATTCTATACAGGGATTGAAAATGAGTTTGAGGTATGATGACTGGGGCTGTCCTGTACAGGTATAGCAATTTTGGCAAAAGTACCATTTTAACCACTTTGATTCGGTCTATAAGTTTCAAGAGTAAGGACTTCCAAACAGACAGCTTTCGAGAAACCTCTTGCATTAGTACTACAACATTTAGCCTTATAAAATTTTTAAAATTCTCTGTGTTTTTTGTTTTACCCAGATTTCAAATTTAGTCAAAAAATCCCCGCACTGGCTTCTTGCAGAAACTTTATTTTGGATCCACGAATCCCCCGGGAAAAAGCATCGATTTTGTAAAATTTAACTCTTGGGCCCGGGAAAAAGTAAACAAAACCCATTTCACCACCCACCCCAAAAAGGGGGTCCAAAGAGGCCCAGGGGTCAGTCGGGATACATGAGTAGGTCATCTGCAAAAAAAGGGAGACCTTCTCTTTTGACCCCCATAAGTCCCACCCTTAAATTTGGGCCTGAATTTCCTTTTTTTAAAAAATTTGAAAAGGGGCTTTGTAGCAAAAGCAAACAGAAAAGGGGGGAAAGGGGGCCGGGCTTTGTTGGTCCTCAAAAATAAAGGGACAAACTGAGGGGGACAGGACCCCCAAAACCAAACGGGCGGCCCCCCTTTTTTTCCCGATTTTAAAAATTTTTAAATATCAAAGGGAAAATCATCCAAAAAGCCCTTTTTTGGTCTCGGGGAATCCCCAAACCAAAACCCCAAACCCCAACCGAATCAAAGGGTTTTTTTAAATTATAAAGGATGCAACGCCCTACGCCCGCATTGTCAATGGGGAGTTGTAAAGTTCGTCCCAGGGTTTCCTAAATTTGATTTTTCCGTGGTTTTCCCCGGGCTTGAAACCAAATTGTTAAACACCTAGGGGTTTTTTTAAAAGGGAGCCAAATCATCCATGCCCCCCGCCCCTTGGGGATTTCTCCAGCTGTCATGGGCCCCCCTCAAATAATCCTTGTTTGCGGAAAGTATCGTTTTAAGGGTGCGGGTTGCGGGAAAAGCCCTGGCCCTCGGAAATTGTAAAATTTAAATTTTTGGGGTTGGTATATTTTTTGCATAGAAATCAGAAAAATTGACCAGAAAATGGTAAATGGGTCAGTCGGGGAGGGCTCCCGATTTATTTCTGATCTTCACAAGGGCCCACAAACGGTTTTTCTGTACTACCAAAAATTGTCGGGCCTTTCCCCACTTTTGTTCCCATTGCCAAATATTGTTTGCCTTTGTGACAGTAACCTTTTATGCGTGTACTGGGTGAGAAGTAAATTGTTAACCCATCTCTGTAGACCCTCAAAGTTTTCCCCTTCCCTTTGAGGGGGCTTAGAACATAGTCTGATTTTACAAACGCTAAGTTTATTTCAAATTAAAAGACCTCTCTGTTGATTTTAAAACTCTAATAGGGGGGATTTGGCTTTTCCATCAAAGCGTTTTTCCTTTAAAAGTTTTAAAGGCCCCCCAAACCCCTCTATTGGTGGACCCCGGAAAAAACCCTTTTGGGGACATTTCCAGTTTTTGGTTCCATTTAAAGTTTGCAAAGAACTACCCAAACCCGCTGGGACCTGAAACCCCACTTGGGTTTTTTTTACCTCCTTTGGCTTAGCCCCCCCAATTTTAAGGCTGAGATATTCCGAAGGGATGGGCTTTTGGTAGCAAATAGTTTGGGCAAATAAATTTTCAGCCCCCCTTAACCTGAGCCGGGAAGATTTGTTTTTGCAAAGCAAGGGTTTTGGAATCCCGAGAAGCGCCCCCAAAACGTTGCTGAAAAACATTGAGAATTGTTTAACTGCAGGGTGTCTCCATCTCCATATCCCCCGTGATAAACCGCCAGGGGCCCTAAAGGGAAATTTAAAAAAATCTGGGAATTGCCAAAGGCATGTGGACGAAGTCGAAAAACCCTTTTTTGGTTTAGAGTTCCCTTTAAAAAACCCCGCTAGTTATAAAGCTGGTTTTAAAGGGTAGGAGGAGATAAGTGTTTGTTTATCTGATGCGGGGACTGCATTATTAAAAGGAGGAGGAAGACTTCCGGTTCGGGCCCCGGAAATGGGGAAACGTAAAGGAGCTTTGGGGTTTTCCCCAGGCCCCCCAGAGAACAGGCCCGGGTCAACCCGAGGGTTTTGAACAGCGGGGACCGGGTTTGGAGGACGGGAAAGCCCGGGGCTTGTCTGTGCCCGGAAATACCTTTCCCCCCCCCCGAAAACCTGGTCGCCGGTCGGGGAAAAAGCCGCTCCCGCCGTCGCTCCCGGGGCGTGATTGACGGGGATTAGGGGAACAGACTAGGGGGGGAAAACCCGCCGAAACCTGGCCCCTTTCTTCGTGCCACGGGCCGGCTTTCCCTGTGGCCCGGGAGTCGGGGTTTTTGGGGACTCGCCCCCGCCCCCGCCCGCTCCCCCCTGCAAAAGGATTGTAGGAGCCCCTGGGGTTTACAGGTTCAGAAGAGGATTTCACCCCTTGTGCCCTCCCTGCACTAAAGATCTGAGTAAGGGGGGGCCCCTTTACCCCCCCCCAAAGAGGGCGGTTTGCGGGGGGAGATGGTTTATAAAAACCCCCCTTCAACCCCCTCAAACAAGGCAGATAACGGGGGGCCCCCCGACGCTGGTCAAAATTTTAGGCCGGAAAGGGACACCCATTTGGCAGCAGGGGGCAGTAGACGCAAGAGGATCCCCCAGGGCCTTTCATGGGGAGATGCCGGCCACGTGACACTTCCTGAAAATGCCAAATTCTAGAGTAAAAGGGGGGCCTGGGTTTTCCCCCCCCACTCAGGGTCCTCTTCTCCTGAGGGGAAAATTTTTTCCCTACCCCCCAGCGTCAAAAATTTCCAGAGCGGGCGGAGACCACCCCGCACCCCCCAAACCCAAAAATGGCGTCCCCCTTGAACATGCAATTTTAGAAAAGGGCGGATGGGGAGCAAAAGCACCACCACCCAGCAGCAGAAAGGAGGGGGCCAGGCTCCCCAGGATTCTCTCCCAGGGCCTTTTTCACAGGACACTGCTCCCAAATTTCTCCACCTTTTGATTACAAAAGTGTTTGCCACGGAATTTGAAAAAGACAAAATTAGTTTCCAGACTTCCCGGGGGGGCCCACTGGGAACCCACTACCCAAAAAAGGCCTCTATGCGAAATTAAAAGAAAGGGGACTTTTTGCAACCTTTTCTGTCGAATAGGGGAAAATTGGAAACGGGGTTTTGGGGGCCCCCTGGGAAAAAAACAGCCCCCTGAAACCCCCGGGGCCTAAAGTTTCCTCCCGCCAAGGCCCTAATTGGTGAAAGGAAGAACGCATCGAAGCCCTCGAGAATCGCTCCCAGAGGGGGGAACCTGGGCTGGTGGGCCCCCTTGGAATCATTTCAAGCAGCGTGATCTCCAACCCTTATCCCAAAGAGGAGCTCCCGCTGCCCTGGGGCATTAACCTTTAGCTGAGCATAGAAAAGGACCCCACCGAAGGGACCGGGACGACCCGCCCCCAAGCAGCCCAAGGGGCCAAAAAAACGGAAAGAGGGGGTGCTTTATGTTTCAAAAAAGGGCGGCGGGGCCTTCAGTTTGGGAAAATGCACATCCCTCTTCCAGCGGAAGATCAGATTCCCGATCCTCTTCCCGCTACCCTTTAAAAGTGCTGACCGAGGGCCCTCCCCCACTCTTCTTTTCGGCTGCAGGGCAGAAGAAAACCTACGTGAAATCCGGGAAACCCCAGGGGGGCCCCTTTCTCCCGACCGGGGAAAATTCCCCCGGGATGACACGACCAACCCCTGCCCCCTAAAAAGGGGCCCCCCGCTTCCGGCTGTCTAACCTGTTGCCGTGGATCGGGGTGACCACCCCCCTGTGGCCGACCACCCTTTGACACAGGGGAACAAGAAACGGGACGCCTCTTGGGTTTTTCGATTTTCCCTCTCCATCACCGCCCCCCCCCTTTTCCCCCCAAAAAATGGTGGGGCCCCAAAGGAAAAGGGAAGCTGCGAGACTCTACCTTTGGGCAAGGTGGTGGGTGCTTCTGATCGGCAAGATCCCCGGTTGTGGTTCGGGGGGTTTTGGGGGGATTCCTTTCCCAGCGGGGCCCGGGGGTTTAGCCGTTAGGAGGGGGAGGCTTGGGGAAAGGGCCCCTACCTCTTTAGTGGTGAAACCCCTTAAAAATGTTTTTGTTTTTCAGTAAGTTTAAAATTTGTTTTTGTTTTAATCTCAATTTCCTAAAAATGTTTTTGCTGGTGGGTGAGGGGGGGGGCATTGTTTTTCGAAAAATCCCCCTGAAAATTTTAAGTTCCCAAGGCCCCATGGAAAAAAGGGGGTTTTTTCCAAACCCCATTTAAGAAGGGGATTTAGGCGGCCTCCTTCTGGCGTCTTTTTTTACTCTTGTCACTAGCGTTTTTTAAACTGGCTTATACGGACAGTTGTTTGTCTATTTGATTTGCTGTTTTGCATCTGGGCCCCTCCTTATTTCCCTTTTTTTTATTGCAAACACAAAAACTTTTTAAAAATTTCCCAATGTTAACGGCGGAGCAGACACGGGCCCCCCCATACTCAGTGCCACCCACGGCTTGTCCATGCAAAGATAAGCATATTATGTGGATTGTTTCCTGGAACATAAAGGGGCTCCGCTGCCCGAAAAAGCGAATGAAAGTGATCCGAAAATTTGAAGGGCTCCATCCTTTAAAACTTGGGAGAGGGTAAACGCTTAAAGGGGGGGCGTTTGGGACATTTAAAAAAGGAAAGGGGACACCGGGTTTGGGGGAGGGATGAAACCTAAATGGTGGGGGGTCGGGGGAACCTTTTGGGGGGTTTCCCCAAAGGGGGGTGGTTTTAAAGAGGGGGGTGGTCACTTTTTATTTAAAGAAATTTCCCCTTCGAATGGTGTCACACCCTGATTTTGAAAGGGAGGTTTTCAAAATCTGGTGATTAAGGGGGGAGGTCATGCCCTCAGTATCTTTAACGTGTATGCTCCCAACGGCTCCAACCGGGCGTTTTTGAGGGAGTAGAAGACAGGGTCGGTGCTGGACCGGACCCAATGCAGATCAGGGGTGGTGACATGAACGCGGTCTTTAGACCGAGTCGGGACAGGAGGGGCGGGTCGATATCCAAGTTAGAGGCAGGGGCACCTCCGCACGGGGGGCAGGGAGTACTGCGACACCTTGTTGAATCCCTTTGGCCTCCATGATTTGCTGGAGGGGAGAGAAAACCCTGTCGAACGTGATTTCACGTTATTTTTCCCGGTACTTCGCATCATGGTCGAGGTGTGACCACCCTTCTGGTCTCAGACACTCTCCATCCAGAATTGAGGACGCTAAAATTCTAGAAGGTTATCTCTGACCACTCTCCGATTTCCATAGATTTGTCAGAATCCTTTCCAAGGGGTTCAGATTTTATATGGAAGTTCCCCTCCTATCTCGCAGGGACAGACGACTTTGCAGAGAAGATCAGGGGATGGTGGACAACTTTTGCCTCTGATAACTCCACCCATCAAAACGACCCCTCGCTTTATTGGATGATGGCGAAGGCGGTACTTAGAGGAAGGATAATAGCCCACACTTCAGTGTATAAAAAGAGGCTGAAGGAAGCCTACACCTGAAGCATCGGGAGAATGTTAGGGAGACTTACCAAGGACCGTCCTTGGGACAAAATCCAAGGGGCCAGGCAAAATTGGGGAAAGGGACAGAAGGGAGTTTAATCTGTGGGCAGGAGGTTGGGGAGGGAAGTTCTCAGAACACGCTTGCATTCAACCCTTTTCAGGTCAGAAATAATCCGGGAGAAATCCTTTCCGGCTCCTGAAGGGGGCTTTTGGACTCACACATTCACGCCCTTCGTTCGCCAGAGGTTACTATCATACCGACCCTGCAGGGATCAATGGACACTCTAAAGCCGATAATACGCAAGGCTGTACTCCGACGAGGGAACAGCCATGGTGGTGGAGGGACAAACGGTTCTGTCCAAAATTAAAACTGCCACGCATATAAGATCTGAGAGTGCGGAGCTGAATGCAGTCATAACCGAGGAGGAGGTCATGTTGGCCTTTCGCACCATCTATAAGCAGGCAAGGTCCCTGGACATGATGGGTTCTTCTGGGGAGATGTACAAAGATTTCTGATCGATCAGATACCCCCACCCTTACGAATACTACAATCTGATCCTACACACCGGGGACTATGCGCCCGATCCAAAAGCGCCTTTTTCAAATGCTCCCAAAGATGGGAAAGGGCCACTGCTTCCCGCTTCCTATAGGCCCATATCCCTTATTGACATTGTCCAAACGATCTCTCCAAATTACTGGCCGTCCGCTTGCGCGTTTTATGCCGCAGCTGATAGGACCCTCCCAGAAAGGCTTAATGGTCATTGGCACCGAGCAGCGGTGGGCAACATCAGGAAGGTACTAGCAGTCTTAGAGAGGATCCAACACAACCCACTGCCAGATGAAGAGCCTGTTTTACTGGCCTTAGACGCAGAAAAGGCCATCGATAATGTGCGCTGGGACTGGCTATGGATTGTCTTGGATACCCTGGGGATTACGGGGGACATTTTACGTCTGATTTTCTGCATCTACGAAGGCCCCATCGGCACAAATTTCTCACACTACAGGCTTCCCTCTCCAATAATATTTCTCCTTCTAAAAGGGTACAAGACAGGGGTGCCCCCACTATCCCCCCTTAACTTTTTCTGTTTCAATTTGGCTTTTAGAACCCTGGACGGTTGCTCGAGACTCTGACCTTTTCAAGGGAATACCGATAGGAGACAAGGAGGTGAAGATTGCGGTTATCGCGGCTGACCTTATATTATTTTTGTCAGACCCCTGGAAGCACCTCCCCCCGTACTATCTGCCTACAAGACTTCGGCAGTTCTCAGGGTATAAAGGGAATGTGTCTAAAAAGTGAATACTAACTGGGGGACCGAGTTTGCCTCTGTCCCACTGGTAACAGTGGTTTTTTAGGGCTAGGGACACACCACGGGGGTGTTCAGGTCCACCTTACCTATTTGGGTATTTCCAAGATATTGGCAGGACTCCAGATCTCATGTACAGATAAAATATACCCCCTCTCATTGACAATATTTCCAGGATTTAGACGGTGAGCTTCTTTGCCGTTATCGCTGGCTGGGAGATGCCATGCCATAAAAATGGTCTGCTTCCCATAAAATTCCTTATCCCTTACACAACTCTCCCTTCCTTCCTAAACTCAGGGCATTAAACAAAATCAATTCATGTTTCTCCAACTTCAATCTGGGCGGGGAAAAAAAACCTCGCCTTGCTTTACACAAATAATTTTGCCGGTTCGGGTGGGGGGGACTAAACCTCCTGATGTTAGAAGATATAAATTTGGGCATGCCTGGCGCGTCATATGATGATTGGAGTTGAGGGCCCCTTTCGCTTCTCGAACTAGGAATTAGGAGGGAACTAATGTCACCGTGGCATCCACGAGCTCTGTTTCACAACACAAATATCCCAAGCTCCCCCCCTTGATAATATTGTCCCCCATTGTTTAGGGACACGATTCTGGTTGGAAAGGAGCTGAGGGAAACGACTTAGGCCTTTACTTTGCTCTTTCCAAAGGAAATGCCCATATTTTGGATCATCCCGAGTTCCCATTGGGTAGGAGTAACCCGTTGTTCGGAAATGGAGAGAGAAGGTCTAGTCAACCGCAGGGCAGTTGAATGCACCCCGCAGCTACATAGGTGGTTTGTCGCAGGGCCGCCAACAGAAAATTTTCAGGGCCCCATACAGTTGAAGCACACTGGGCCACCCCCATGTAACCCCGACCCAGCAACCCGATCGCCGCCCCCAGCAAAAAAGCGGCCTTCGGACATAAACGCGCACATTTTACCACTTTATCAGTGTGCAAAAAGAACTGTATTGTGTAGTACAATAGCAAGTGAGTCACTCATCGGTCATGTTCACATATCATCGACCACAGGGCTACGTAGCTCCATCATATCCCCCACCAGCCCACAGACATTATCTGCTCCCACCCACCTGCCAACATAAAATATCGCTCCCCCTCCTCCAGCCCACATACAATATCCTCTCCCCCATCAGCCCACATTCAATATCCGCGCCCCCCTCAGCCAACATACAATTCGCCTCCCCACAGCCCACATACAATATACCCTCACCCACCAGCCACATACAATATCCACTCCCCCCACCAGCCAAATACAATATCCACCCCCCACCAGCCCACATACAATATCCACCCCCCACCAGCCACATGCAATATTCCACCCCCTCACCAGCCCACATTACATTATCCACCCACACCAGCCATACATCATAATCCTCCCCCACCAGCCCACATACAATATTCAATCCCCCCCCCAGCCCAATACCACTATCCACCCCCCACCAGCCCCTTTACAATATCCCACTCATGTTTCCCCTTGGTTCACGCACCTCACCTCTTCTAACATAAACCCAGCAAGAAAGTAAGTGTACTCCTAACACAGGGTCAATCAGGGACACATGACGATGGCATTATACCTCAGACGCCGACATTAACCTACAACACCACCACATAGAGGTCCAACACAAGCTCAGGTATAATCACTACTCACGCTATATTTGAGACCACAGAGAGGTCAGATACCAGCTCAGGTATACCTACAACACTGCCATATAAAAGAACTACTAGAGGTTGACACCAGCTCAGGTATTCCTACAACTATCGTTACATAGATCACAACATAAAGGTCAGACACCCAAGATCAGGTATAACCTACAACACCACCAAATAGATGACCACCATAGAGGTCAGACACCAGCTCAGGTATAACCTACAGCACCACCATATTAGTGACCACATAAGGGCTGTCACCAGCTCACGTATAACCCCCCCTTACAACACCCCCAATTAGAGACCACATAGAGGTCAGGACACCAGCTCAGGTTATAACCTACAACACCACCATTAGAGGACCACATAGGAGGTCAGACACCAGCTCAGGTTATAAATCTACAACATGCCATATTAGAGACCTCATAGAGGTCAGGACACCAGCTCTTTGGTTACATAAACATTACAGTGAATACAGACTCACTCTGATCCAATTAAGTATGCTAAATAAACAGCTTGAAATCCAGGGGATCTCACCAGAGGAACGTCAATATTGAAAGGAGGTCGTTCCCTCTTTCTTGAGTCGTTCTTATTCACTTTTCTCTGCCTATCCATTTCCACCAACACGCCATATGAATTGTCCCGGCCACAACTTCATCCCTGCAGAAAATACACACAAATCTAGAAATCCTTCAATTTTCAGCTTTCTTTACATATTCCCTCACATCTGTTACAACTTCCCAGGGTGGAGGAGAGCGGGTACAGCCATAACTTACAGGTCTAATATCCTTAAGGGGTTGGAGGGTATGGGAGAGGACTAACCCCCCTGGAGATAATGCTACTGCTATGGACTGATCCCCTTAACTTTATATTACAGGTAGGTAGGCAAATGGGCTGGGCCCAGGTAATTAGATAGGACCCTATTTAGGTAGGTAGACACACGACGGATTAAGTTGGTAGGCCAGCCCCAGGTAGGTTGGTGGGTTACCTAGCCTTGAGTCCACTTTAGTTTGTTAGGCGGTCAAGGGCCCTCCTTTAGAGGTTAGGTAGGTCAGGACCCCCTTTAGAGGTTAGCGAGTCAGGGCCCCCCTTTAGAGTTAGGCTGCATCAGGGCCCCTTTAGAGGTTGAGGCAGCGTCAGGGCCCACCCTTTTTTTTTTTATGTGGTTATGGCAGCACGTCAGGGCCCCCATTTAGGAGGTTAGGCAGCAGGAGGGCCCCCCTTTAGTTGTAGGCAGCTGCAGGGCCCCTTTTGTTGTGATAGGCAGCAGCAGGGGCCCCCTTAGTTGTTTTTAGGCAGCAGCCAGGGCCCCCTTTAGTTGTAGGCGCAGCAGGGGCCCCTTTAGTTGTAGGCCTGAGCCATGGGCCCCCTTTAGTTGTAGGCCAGCAGCTCCAGGGGCCCCACTTTAGATACTAGGGCAGACAGCCAGGGCCCCCTTTAGGATATAGGCTGCAGTCCAGGCCCCCCTTTAGATATAGGCGCAGTATGGGGCCCACTTTAGATATTAGGCAGCTGTCAGGGCCCCCTTTGATTAGGAGTCAGGGCCCCCTTTATTTATGGCAGAACCGGGGCCCCTTTAGTTGTAGGCAGCAGCAGGGCCCCCTTTAGATATAGGAGCAGTCAGGGCCCCCTTTAGATGTAGGCAGCTAGCCAGGGCCCCTTTAGTTGTAGGCAGCAGCCAGGGCCCCCTTTAGATATAGGCAAGCAGCCAGGGCACCCTTTAGATATAGGCTGCAGTCAGGGCCCCCTTTAGTTGTAGGCAGCAGTCAGGGCCCACTTAGTTGTACGGCAGCAGCATGGCCCCCTTTAGGATATAGGCAGCAGTCAGGGCTCCACTTTAGTTGTAGGCAGCAGCGAGGGCCCCCCTTTAGATAATAGGGCAGCCTTCAGGGCCCCCTTTAGTTGTAGGCAGAGCAGTGGCCCCCTTTAGATTAGGCAGCAAGTCAGGCCCCTTTTAGTTGTAGGAGCAGCAGGGCCACCCTTTTAGATATAGGCAGCCTCCAGGGCCCCTTTAGATATAGGCACGCGTAAGGGCCACCTTTAGGTTGTAGGCAGCAGTCAGGGCCCCTTTAGTTGTAGGCAGCAGCAGGGCACCCTTTAGTTGTAGGCAGCAGAGTGCCCCCTTTAGATTTATAGGCAGCGGGTCATGGGCCCCTTTAGTTGTTCCTATAGGCAGCAAGGTCAGGGGCCCCTTTGGTTGTAGGCAGCCAGCAGGGCCCCCCTTTTAGATATTAGGCTGCTAGTCAGGGCCCCCTATCTAGTTGTAGGCAGCTGCGGGCCCCCTTTAGATATATGGGCCGCAGTCAGGGCCCCCTTTATGATGTAGGCAGCAGCAGGGCCCCTTTAGTTGTAGGCAGGCAGGGCCCCTGAGAAGGATGCGCGGCCGGGCCCGGGGAGCTGACGGCACTGCCACGAAGCCGCAGGAGCTCGGGCCCACAATGTGGTGCCTGGCGGAGGCCTGGTTCGGGCGGCGGCGCCGCCGGGCCCGCTCTGCCGTGAGTATAGGCGGGCCCGCTTTGCCGCGGGCCCCCTTATTCCACGGGCCCATACGGGTGTACGGTTGTACCCCCGTATGGCGGCCTTGGCGTTGACGCCCTTGGAGATGGTAGATTAATATTCTTACCAGAGTAACATCTCCTGGCAGCCTTCCAGCTCATTATTTCTGCAGGCGGGTGGATAAGAGATGTCTCCAAGGAAACCATCCTAATGATTTCGACATATTTGTCACCACCCATAAGGATTCTTGTTCCCTTTCGGGTCTTTACGCAGACATGAGAGGGGTGGTGCTCAGATAACGAGTAGCCTCACGGGCATTCCAATATTGGCCCCCGCCGATTGGAAAAAAAACAGGCCCCTCAATTTGGGTTCCACAAGGGTTTTATGGCCATAACCCCAAAAAACAAAAAATTGGAAATATGGCGTGAAACGAATTTAAGATCAAACATAACCCCCAAATAATTCTTTCAATCTCCCCCCTTTCCCAAAAAATTTTTTCCCGGGAAAATTTTAAACAGCATTGTCCCAAATGCGGCTCACACAAAACTAAAAATCAAAGGCACTTTTTAAAAAGGGAAAAGGGGGGGTTTTTTAACACAAAAAAAAGGGACAAGTCCTCCAATATAAAAAGGCCCTTCACTTGGGGGCCCCACCTTGAAAAACACTAAAAAACTTGGTCTTTTCACTATCCTGGGTCCCCCGGCCATGGATGAGGGAGGGGACCCGGGGGGTTTAACACACCCCAGGGGGATCCCCAATAGTTTTATTTCCCCTTTTAGGGGCGGCAAAGGGGAGTTTGGGCTGCTTTCTGGCGAACCCCAAACTCCCCCGCCCATCTCCGGAGAAATTTAAATCAACTAAGGACTACCTAAATAGCCGACAGGCTAGAAACGAGAACACAAAGAGACCCCCCCAAAGGGGGTTTCTTAAAGGAGGTGGAGAACCTTTTTTAGAGCGCATTCCCTTGACAGGGAATCGGGGCTCCCCATGCGGGTTTTTTAAAATTTACAAAAGGGAGGTACGGGCCAAAAGGGGATCGGGGGCCCCGGGGGAAGACTGCGGGAAATGAATCAAAGCGACTATGACGCATTTTAGTAAATAACAAAACCTCGAGGTTAGGGGGAAAGGACGGCAAAGGCACCCCGGTTTTAAAGGAATTGTCCTTTTTGGGCCCGATTTTTTTTTTTTCCCTAATTCTTTTTTTAATGTTGTTTATTCGGGACAAAAATTCCTTGAAAAAAAAGTATCTTTAACCTCTGCTTGTAAAGCAACAACCAAAGGGCGCAGGGCCTAGAAAATTGTCAACCATGATTTGTAAACTTAACATGTCAAGTTTCATGTTTTTTTAATTTTGAAAATGCAAAAAAAAATGTTTTTAAAAAAAAAAAAAAAAAAGGAGGAATATAAACACCACCTCTAACATAATTGTTACCTCGAATCTGCACGTAAAGAATTAAGAATTTTCCTTAGAGATGTAAACTGTACCTGCAGCAGTTGGTATGGGAGGTGTTTTGCTACCAATACTGAGAACCCTCTTGTGTAGATATAAAAAAACAGCGTGATCGGGGGAAGCCCATCCTTTGGCCCCTTGGGGGCCCAACACCTTTTGCTCTCTGAGATAAGTATGATGCAATATAACAATATCAGGGTTGTATGGTTTAAGAAAGTTAAAAACCAGTGATCTCATTACTTTGCAGTTCAAACCCCTGACTTTCTAAGAGATAACTCTAAAGGGCGCCATTGAAGAGTCAGAGCAAATTTCCCTTTCCTCAAGCCAAAGTCCAGATGTTAGAACCCAGTCATCTACATTGAAACAGACAACACATAACCACTTACACACACAGTTAACAAATTCAATAACAATCCTTCTACTGCAACCCACCCTGCCCAGACTTCCCCAATCTGACTGAGCTTAAGACCCTGAACTTTACATAAAGGAAAGACAATATAATTACTCCATAGAGAAGCAAATCCTACTCCTATACTTTCACACCACCAACAATGTAACTAGAGAAACAAACAGGATGAGAACAGGATTGACAAAGTGTCAAAAAGGGAAAGAAAAAACACTACTTTGTCGAGCTCCATGTCACTACTATTTCAACCCAATTTTTAAAAGAGAGAAGGAAGGAGGAAGGAAAAAAAAAAAAATAAATAAATAAATAAAAGGGTGGGGGAGGATGTAAAAAAGGGGGGGGGAAGCATTTCCTCTCCGCCCCAAAACCCCCTCCTCATGAAAAACATTAGAATATACCCTAAACCCCAAAAACCGTTAAATTTCAAAAGCAATCATCAAGACTTTACCGCCTGTCAAACAATGGCAGTGGGCAAACTAAGTCGATAAAACAATGGCTTAGCGTCTCTTATCCCACCTCCTATCAAGCCAATCATTTGCCTCTTCAGGCGTAGTGAAAAAGACAGTCTTGGACTTTTAGACGTGTGGGATAAAAGTTTGACATTTAACCCAGCTTTCTTAGGTGGTTTCTCACAGGAGCAAACAATCTTAAATTTTCCCCTTAACCTCCCTGGAAAAAATTGATAAATACAGTTTAAAACCCCTTTTTTGTATCTGTACTCTTGCCAAATTGGGCCCCCCTCCTCCCAAAATTTAAAAAAATTTGCTGTAAACAGCTTTAAATTCGAGGGAATTTCACAAAGGTTTTTCTGGAGAGCGTTTTGTTTAATACAGGGAATAAAGAGATTTTTTATCACTTTTTTAAAATTAACATTTGTCACAGTATTTTTTATTTGACCATTGGTTAATTGACATTTTGGGGTGGAACGAAAATTTTTTTAAGGAATCAAATTTTACAAAAGTTTTTTTTTTATTTTTGGTCCAATTTAAAAACAAAATTTTTTTGCCCTTTTTTGGGTTTTTTAAAGGGGCCCAAACAAAAAAAGGGTTAAAAACCCGGTTTTCCCAAATTGGTTTTAAAAACCGTTCGAAGGGTTTTTTTCCTTACCCCCGTTTTCGGGGAAAAAACTGGATTTTTCCCCAACAAAAAATTTAAAAAAATTGTTTTCCAAAAAAGGTTTTCCTTTTTATATTTCCAATTTAAAAATTCCCCCCGCTTTTGCCCTTTAAAAGCCCCATCTTCCTTTTAAAAAATAATCCAAATTCCCCCTTTTTAATTTTTTCCCCCAGCTTTTTCAGGAACCCTATTTTTTTTTAATCCTGAAGGGTAAAATTTTCTCTTTCCCAAAAAACTGTGCCTTTCAAGCCAAAAATAACTGATTTAATTTGGGCAATAAAAAAGGTATAGAAAAATGATTTATGCAAATAGTAATAAACATTTCTAATATAATCAATGGAAAATGAAAGGGACAAACAAGTTCTAAAGTTTTCAAAACAATTCCCAATGAATTTTCCCCCACCTGAAAATAATCAAAGAAGGGTAACCCAGTGTTTTTTTAAATGTAATCTCTCCTTTCTTCCTTGCTGCAGCGAGGATTGCATCTCGATCCCGAAAGGGTTTTTCACCAACAAATTTTAAAAAAGGGCTTCAAGAGAAACCAGATTGGGAGAAGGGGTAGTAGGATTCCAGAGCACTCGTTAAAAGAAAAGCGGAGAGTAAGACAAAAGGCCCAACACCTGTCCCAAAAAGGGTTTTTCCCTGAAAAGTTTTGGGGTTTTCCCAAATCTGCCCCTTTTCCCCAAACCTAGTAAGCACGTTCTTTTGTTGTTTTTAATTTTTTGGGATCTTCTTCTCTTTCCTGGAGAATTTTAATCTACTGCTGCATTAATTTTGCCTTGAACCCCGTCGTTCGGGGGTGTCTCTACCCAAAGGGGGACGTTCGCCCTCCACAGTCCTATCAAAAAGAGAGTTTAAAATCCCGATTTAAAGTTGGGGCCCATCTTGACCGTCAAAGCAGTCCGACAAGAAGTGAAGCCCGGCATAAATTTTTTCATTTTCCAGGGTTCCAAATGGGATGTAGAGAATCCCCCTTTTTCTTCTGTTGACGCACTTCCCCCCACTAAAAAGGGTTTTTTTTGGGATGGATTAAAAGGGGTTGGGGTGGATTCCCTTTTTACCCCATGCAAGAGAGCAAGTCACACCACCAGGGTCATAGAAGGGCCCCTTTTTAGGAAACCCCTTAAAACAGCATTAACAATTCTAAAAACTGTAAATTTAAATGCTAAAAACCCCCTGATAGGATATATAAGCGCAGAAGAGGGAAACCCCAATGAGTTTTATTATTTTGGGTCAAATCCCGACAGTCCAAGGGGGTTTGGGGCAACTGCAATGCCCAAATAGAGTTTTGGGGAGAACATCCCGGGGGGTAGTTCAAATTTTTTTTTTTAAAAGTGTTTATTTTTTTAAGACAATTTTGGTTTTTTTTCACATCAACCTTTCCTTTTTAAATTTTAATTAAACCCCCCCAAAAAAAAATGGGGATACCCCCAAATAAATGTTTTGGCCATAATTTTGCCAACCCGTTGCAAAAGGGAATTTCAAAAATTGATCATTTTCCCGATGCCAAATTGCAAGACATACAGAAAAATCATCGTATTTAAGGGTTTAAAAAGAAAAGATTTGTTCCCTTCAAAACCCCTTTACCCCATCCATTAAATTTTTTTAAGAAAGCTGACACAAACCCCAAACAAATTTTCTTTTTTCCCAGCCCGCCCCCCCCCCCCCCCCCACCCAGTGCACAATTTAAAAAAGACCAAAACCCCCCTGTGAAGCGATCCCCCGCCCCCAAAATCCAAAAATTTGCCCGGTCCCCCCTCCCTGAAGGGGGCCCTATACTAGAAGGTCCCCATTCACAATGTTTCCCCGTGCCTCAGAGAAGACACCCGGGGTTTCCCAGTTTAAAGGGTATATTTTTTCGGGCATAGAAAAGAGATCCTGAATAGTTTCGCTAGCGACGTCTGAACTTATCACCCCCAGCCCTAGTAGGCTAACCTGGAGCAAAACCCCCGCTGGCTTCCAAGCTTCCCACTCAAAAAAACTCAAACCCTCGGACCAAAATTTTAAAATCCTGGGGCACATCCATACCATATGGTATAGGGAGCCCTGCATTATTCATCTGGTGCAATGGGCTTGCCAGTTTCCCCATCAGGGCCAATCCCCTAGTGTGAAATTACCTTGTAACCATTTAATCTGTATAATTGCCCCTAGACTAATTAGGGACTCCATGGCCCCCAGCTCTTAAAAATGATGAGGCTCAACCTGAAAATGTCCCCACCCCATTCCAAGGGCCTTTTTAATAGGGGGGTGACTTTGCATTAGGGGTTTTAAAAAAGTAGACACGGTTTTTTTGATCTTCGCGTCGAGCCCCCCTCCCAAAGGCCCACATCCCCGTCGGATAGCCCCCCCTCCAAAATTTTTTTAAAACGGCATGACGCAATGGAAATATCAAAAAGGGTCCCTTTTTAATTTGAGTTTATTCGCCAGCTTGGAAATCAGGAATTTTCCCTTCCATATATAATTCCCCTGGGAAATTTAATGCCCCTTTGCGGGATTTTCAAAGTCCATCATGACCCCCAATTCGGAAAGCCTTCCTTGCCAAAAGCCATGTAGGGGGGGGGAACCCCTCTCCCTCCCCTTCGCCCCCCAAAGAAAACCAACAAATTCTTCCATACTGCCACTGTTGCCGCCATAGTTGCAGTTAATCCCTTTGGGTTTTTCCCCCTCTCTGTACAAAAAAATTAGCAAGTCCCTCATATGCCCCCCACCAAGGCTCCCTCTAGTGCCACCGGGATCATTGCGGTCAGCTGCGATCCACCCCCCTGATAAACAGCGGACCGGACGTAGTAGATGTAAATCCGGGAGCGTAACCGTATCTCAATAGACCCCTCAATGAATTTTTCCCCTATCCTAGGGGCGTACCCCCCCAGGGGGAATGCAGGATCTGCTTTCCACGATTGAAAAGCACCGGGGGAATCCCCATAGGAGCCCCCCCATACAAGTAAGCAGCTTGGGAAAAAATAACATCTTATAAGTTGACCCGACCCCAGGATAGTGGTAATGATTTCCCAATTTGCCTTTTCCCTTAGTCAGTTGGGACATGAACTGACATTTAAAAGTCCCAAAGAATTTCTGCAAAACTTTATGAATCGTATGCGAGATAAGTGATTGTTCGAAATTTCCCCATCTGACATTTTGGGGAAAAACCCCCTCGGCGGACTTCGTCCATACAAATAAATGACTTACCCCTTTCACTTTTAGCCCAGAGAGGCCCCATGAGGTTACACATCTAGAAGGGCACCAGGAGTCTCAGGTTGCCAGGTAACAATAGATCGCGGCATAAGAGACTTTCCCCCCAAACCCCCTTATCCCCCACCCTTTATCAACGGATTATTTTTTTACAAATTGACAAGGGTTTCAATTGCCAAGCAAACAATAAGGGGAGAGGGGACACCCCTGCCGAGTCCCTCACCCAGTGAAATTTGTTAACATCATCCGTTCCCCACACCTCCCCGTTGGTTTCCTATGGGATTGAAGCCATCTAAGGAACCAAGGGGGCCCCCAGGGCTATTAAACCTCCACATGAATCTCCTTTGGATTCGAATCCCTTTTTCATATCAAGTGAGCAATCCCCTTTCCCGGGTTCTCATGGGCAACCCCTAAAAATTTTTAAAATTTCCCAAAAATTTTTTTTCCCGTAGATTTCCCGGGATAACCCGGTTTGGTCCATCCCGACAAAGAAAATCATGAATTAAGTTCAGCCCCCAGGACTTTGGTAGGATTTTCACGCAATATGTAAGTAAATGGACGGAAAGGGGAAAGCTCAGATGGTTTCCCCCTTCTTATGTATACACTTTTGTTGCCTATACTTGATAAGGGCAATTGCCTACCCCCAAAAGGTGTCGAAGACCTCCCCGTGGGGCGCAAGCTTTCCATGTAAAATTTTAAAACCCTTTCCCAGGGATACCGTCCGGCCCGGACTTTTTGGGCCCACAGAAAATTTGCTTTCTGGACTTCATCCCCCGAAAATTGGGCCCCAGCCAAATTTTTCCCTTTCTAAATTGACAACATGGCATCAAAATTTGCCCCTATGAAATTTTTAATTTCATTGTCATTGTGTTTAATATTAGAGGAGTAAAAACATCTGTAATACTCTGCAAAACTGAGCAGCTATTCCTTTCAGGGTCCGTCACTATTTCCCCCTTGAATTTCTAACCCCAGAACTACGTTTTGGGGGGTCTCCGTTCTGGCCAGAAAGGCCAAAGCCCTCCCATTCTTATCCCCTTTCGGCGAATATTTGTTTTGCTCAACAGTCGCTTCTGCGTGTTTGGGAAAGGAAAAATTTGTGGGCCCTTTGTTTCCTTTCCCCCTACCCTTTGTTCCTTAAACGGGTTGACCCCCGTATTCACTTCTGCTGGGCCACCCCCCCCTTTCCCAAAATTTCCCTTAGATCATTAAGGCTAGCTCTGTTTTTCTTGGAAATTGATGAGGGTCCCCTATCACACCCTTCAGGGCGCCCCAAGTTTATAAAAGGGTCAGCAGTTTCTTCATTGTCCTCCAATCCCTGACTATTCCTCCGCTTTCCCCCCAAGATGGAACCTTAGCCATTTAGGGTTCAATCTCCAGCTTTTCCTGATCCCCCCGATTGCTGAAATAACCCGAACCAGTAGGGGGGCGGGGTCCGAATGCCTCTCGGAAATAGTCTGCCGCCACCAATGGGGAAAAACGCCCCCACTTGCAAAAGCGGGTCAATGGAGATGGGGACCCCGGGGGTTGAGAGTGACGAAAACTGCCTGTCTGCTGGGTTTTTCCCCACCTCAACCTCCGTCAGGCCCAGACTTGCCTGATCCTAAATGGGATCATGTGTTGGTCTTGGGCCAGGCGGCCCATATCCCTGCACGGGGTTGCGTTAAAAGTCTCCCATCAACAGAACTGGACCACGGGGTATAATTCCAGAATATTGCAAGGGATTCCAACACCGAACTAGATAACGGGGGGGGGCACATTACCCCACCTAAACTTTCCACTCCCGTATTTGGGGATGTAGAAAAATGTATCTCCAAGGGGTCAATGTGAGTATGTAAAAAGAGTAAAAGGGGGGTTTTTTTCCCCAATAGGAGACCCCCCCGCATAGTTAGAGTTTACGCTGGTTTAAACCCAAAACCATCCATGGCCCTTTGAGGCCAAAATTTTTGCCCCCCCAAGGGGTTTCTTGCAATACAACTATGTCCGGGTTGTATGACCGGAGGAAATTGACCTAAAGTCTTTTGTTTTGCATTGAGCCTCGGACATTTCCCCTATTCATTAAAGGAGCCATTTATAAGTTGTGGCCAAATCTATTCCGGGTAAAGGGGGACCCCGGGCGCCGGACCCCCATGATAAATCAGCGCACCCCAAACACACCACACAAACCCATTTTTACAACATCTACCTATACTAAACATTACCCCACCCCCGCCACCCCGCCCATACCAACCCAACCTGGGTGAGTTTTTACCCTAAAAACCCTTTGTGAAAAAAATTTAATTTTTTACCCTGGGGGGGTACCGGAATTATAAAGAGAAAAAAGTCTACCGACTAAAGAAAATGGGACCACCCCACAGAAAAATAGACTAAGGCTCTTACTTGAGCTCTCTTGCAATTAAAAAATCCCCCCCTAAACCCCCCCTAAACCCCCCTTTTTTGGAGCGTGGACGGCTTTCACACTTAAGGGTGGGGTGTCCAAGTAACAAATAATCAATTCAGGAAAAAACCAAGCGCCCAAATTCCCATAGCTACCCCCGAAACCTCCACCACAAAAGGTCCTAAGACCCCCCCCCGTAAAAGAGCCTTCAGCGTCTTCTGTCTCGCGCCCCCTTTGCCACTCATTCGCTTCCCCGGAGTGGTAAAAAAACAGTGTCCTATCTTGAACCCGGCTCTTAAACCGCGTGGGATACAGCATGGAATATCTCATCAATTTCTCTTAGACGGCTTCTGACCGGGTGAAATGTCGCCCCTTCTTTTTGGGCCTCAGTTGGTATCAGGATAAAAGGAAGACGCTATTTCGTTTTATCTCGCCTTTCTTCCTCGCGGGGCCCCAGAATCCCTCACGGTCCGGTAGTTGAGCACCTTATGATAAAAAGGACGGGCAGAGATCGGGGGGGGAGCGCCCCGGTTGGAAAGCCGGTTTCGCTCGTTCAAACTGAAACAGGAAGTAAGGGTATTGGGATTAGAAGCTGTCGGGTCAAATTTTCTGCAAATTTTTTTGGAGCTCCCCCCCCCGCGTTCGGGGGATAGTTACGAACATTTTTCCTGCGGTTTGGGTTTTCCGGCCCCCCACCCCGTCCTGCGGATTTTGATCTGTTGCTGCATAGTTGTTTTTAAATCCTCGTGTGAGTGGCCCCTAGTATCTTCCACTTCACTTATACCGCCCTCCGCCCCCTGAGGTTTTTTTCTCCTTTGTCAATGTCCTTCTCAATCTGTTTGGTCAGCCCTGGATTGATCTATTTTAATGTCAGAATTGTCTGGCAGGGGGCAATGGCGGACATTTTCTTTTCTGATCCGGTGGGGCGGGGGCCCCAGCCCCCTCCTAGTTTGGGTCATAGCGTGGTCACTGAAGATGTAATTGAGGGGGTGGGAAGACCTTTTGTGCGGCCATAGAGCACCCCCCCAAACGGGGAGATCCTTTGTAGCAGCAGACAATAAGATTAATGCAGCTTTGCCCCCCCGTTGGGGGTAGAAAGGGGTGGTCTGAGGGTTTCCCTTAAAGGGTTTTCTTATTGTGTGTAAGCTAAATCTCTGGTTGGTCTAGGGGCGCAGGCAGATTCTGGGATTTTACAGAGTACAAATAAATGTCAGCTCCCTGTCGAAACTCACTGATGCAGATCCCAGGAGGCTCCCGGGGGCTAAGGGCCGGGGTCCCCGGCAATTTAGATGAAGCAGCCGCCTCTTTTTACGTCCCGGCCCAGGGGAAAAAGGGTGATCTCTCAGATTGTGTATAGGGGCCCCTTTCAGCCTCCCTTTCCTGCCCCCTTGTACAGTAGAGCCGGGGGTCACTGGGTTGGGGGAAGGCAGAAAAATCACAGGGTGTTGCTTTTTTCCCCCCAAAAATTTTCACCGATCTCGATGCAGGGGGGCCCCGGATAACAGTGTCCTCTTTCTGCTGCTTTCCCCTCCGCATAGGAGCGCAGCGCGCCTGTCTCTCCGTCGGAGCTTCCGTTCCGCCGCTCCGACGAGGCCACCGGTTCTCCCTCCTCTTGCTGCCTTACTCAGCCGCTGCAGCCACGGAGATCTTTCAGCGCCGCTCTTGCTCCGGTTGCCGGGTAAGTTCAGAGGCTTCTCCCTCTCCGCGCCTCCCGCCGCAGCTCACCACCTCTGATCCCAAGATGGCCGCCTCTCGCGCCTTCAGCACCTCTCTGACTGTTTGCAGCAGCAAACACCAGTCCACAGCTGCTTTTCACGGGCCCAAACTGCGGCTGGGGTCCTCAGTGGTCACTGCCGTCCTCGGTAGCGAATTCAGGGTTTTAGGTCAGGAAATCAGGAATAACAGGTGGTTTGCAGAGCTCTCCTTTATGCGACCTACAGCATGCCGGAGACCACGCCCCCCCCGGATAGTCGTTTTGATGGTTAGCAAATCCCTACTTTTTGAGTACAATAAATGTTTTGGATTATGTATGACGTTCTAATGCTGTATGAAATGACGCCCATGTTCCCCCCCCTAACGTGTCATAAGGTTAAAAAAGAGGAGGCTCAGTGTAAATTTAGTAGTTGGATCAATCTGTAGCAATGTAGAGGTTTGGCACACTAGTAGCACTATTGGGGCTCAGGATGAAAGGGCAGCAGGGCTTGACAGGTGCAGTTGTAGCTGATCACGTAAGTCACTCATCGCAAGGTGGTACAGATAAAGGATTTATGAAGATGCAGCAGAGGGTGGGGTCCTTTTTCTTGCTACCCCGTGCATGGGGTTTCTGTTCTTAAAGTCCAGCACCTGTATCCCTAGACTGGGGAGTTTTCTTGATTCCCCCACAGCTCCCTCTGTCAGGAAAAGTCTCAGCTACTTGCTCTGCCCCTGTTACAGGAGCAGCAAGTGCCCGCTGTAGCTCACACAGCTCAGGCACGGGACAGGGGTACAGGATCACTGATGCTTCAGCTCCTGCAACAGCTTTTTCACCACCGCAAGGCTTCCAGATGCCTGCTGTGGGGACCACTCTCCCTGTGGCTACCGGGTCTCGCTCACCGATCCCATCGCTGCCCCTGATGGGTGAGTACTGTGTTGCACTGCGATCATCGGTGCTCAGACTCCCGCCACAGCTTTTCCGCTACCGCAAGGCTTCAGGATGTCTCCTCTGGCATACTAATGAATGCCATATGTAAAAATACCAGCTCCAAAATGCAGCTCTCTAATTAAAATAAAAAGTGATCAAAAAGTGCCAGGTATGCGATAATGTTAGCAATGAAAAATACACTTCAGTTTTCAAAAAGCGAGCCCTCACACAGGTCCATAGATAGAAAAATCAAAAATAAAAGCAAATTTTAAAAAATGTATTAGAATTCTACTGATCTGCAGAATACAGTGGGGAAATAAAGTATTTGATACTCTGACGATTTTACAAGTTTTCTCACCTACAAAGAATAGTGAGATCTGTAATTTTTATCGGAGGTACTCTTCAACTGTGAGAGACGGAATCTAAAAAAAATCCAGAAATTCACATTGTATGATTTCTAAATAATTAATTTGCATTTTATGACATGAAATAAGCATTTAATACAATAGAAACACAGAACTTAATATTTGGTTTAGAAACCTTTGTTTGCAATTACAGAGGTCAGACGTTTCCTGTAGTTCTGGGCCAAGTGTGTACACAGCAGCAGGGTTATTGGCCCACTCCTCCATAAAGATCTTCTCCAGATCTTTCAGGTCTTGGGGCTGTCGTTGGGCTACATTGAGTTTCAGCTTCCTCCAAAGATTTTAGATTGGGTTGAGGTCTGGAGACTGGCTACACCACTCCAGGACCTTGAAAGAGCTACTCCTAAGTTGTCAAGGCTGTGTGTTTCAGGTCATTGTCCTGCTGGAAGACCCAGTTACGACCTATCTTCCATGCTCTTACTGAGGGAAGGAGGTTGTTGGCCAAAATCTCTTGATACATGGCCCCATCCATACTCGTTTCAATACGGTGCAGTCATCCTGTTCTCTTTGCAGAAAAGCACTCCCAAAGTATGAGGTTTCCATCCCCATGCTTCCTGGTTGGGATGATGTTCTTGGGGTTGTACTTATCCTTCTTCTTCCTCTAAACACGGCGAATGGAGTTGATACCAAAAAGTTCTATTTTGATCTCATCTGACCACATCACCTTCTCTCATTCCTCCTCTGGATCATCCAAGTAGTAATTGGTGAACATCAAATCGGCCTGGGCATGTGCTGGCATGAGCAGGGGGACCTTAAGTGCCCTGCAGAATTTTAATCCATGAATAACAGCACTGTGAAGTCGGAGTCATTAGAAAATGGACCAATTTCGACTCCAAAAATGGGTCTTGGCAGTCCTACTGCTATAATATCTTCAATATCTACGATATCTACAATATCTTCAGCCTCATCAAATGAGGAGTATAATTTTGAAAAGTGCTTAGATGATATGGAACAGGCAAAGTGTTGCTGAAGGGGAAAAGATCCACTCCCATATCAAACAGATTTTTAGCAAACCATATTTCTGCAAAACTGACTATGCATGAAGCAATTCCTTTATACCTTGAAATAGTTGGAGATGTTACCTATATGGCCACCGCTTTGCCACCTACCAAATTAATGTAGAGAGGCCATTCTCTAGCCTTAAAATAATGAGGTCATCTATGAAAGAGGATCTGATGGAGGCGATACTATTTCTCAGAACAAATTCATAGACTCACTCAAAAAATTTTATTCAGTTTGTTTTAGTTGAAAACTGTCTTTCCCACTTACTGCAGCGTTTTGCATATTCACAACTAATTAAAGTTTTTTGTGCTCTAAAGTTGTATCCAATAAACATATTTTATGTTCTACCTAAATAGCTTCATTAGTGTATCATAGGGTGATAAAAAGCCTGATGTTACCCTTTTACTTCAGTGCAGTAATCGAAGTCGGTGTTAGGGAAATTGAGGAGTCGGAGTCAGGTCTTTGGCTTACTGACTCCCCAGCCCTGGTTACTATCAGTAATCTTTAAGACTATGGTCCCAGCTCTACAGCTCTATTCAGGTCATTAATCAGGTCTTCCCAGGTAGTACTGGGCTGATTCCTGATCTTTCTCAGAGGTGAGATCTTGCATGGAGCCCCAGATCAAGGAAGATTGAGAGTCATCTTGTGTTTCTTCAATCTTCTAATAATTGCGGCAACAGTTGTCTTCTCACCAAGCTGCTTGCCTATTGTCCTGTAGACCATCTCAGCCTTGTGCAGGTCTACTATTTTGTCCCCATTGTCCTTAGACACCTCCTTGATCTTGGCCATGGTGGAGAGGTTGGAGTGTGATTGAGTGTGTGGACAGGTGTCTTTTATACAGATGACAGGTGTCTTTTATACAGTTCAAACAGGTGCAATTAATACAGGTAATAAGAGTAGGAGGGCTTCTTAAAGATTTTTCTAACAGACAATTCTTGCTGGTCGGTAGGTGATCAAATACTTTTTTCATGCAATAAAATGCAAATTAATTATTTAAAAATCATTTCTGGATTTTTTTTAGATTCTGTCTCTCACAGTTGAAGTGTACCTATGATAAAAATAATATAAAGTCAAATTTCTATTATACTGCACAATAAGCTCCATTAAATGAAAACTCAAAAAAGGTGGCACAGTTCTGTTTTTTTCCCATTCTTCCTAGCTGTGGAGAGCGCAGCCATACCATTTGAATTTTCCATGGGTGTAATTGGTGGCATTTGTCCTGTTTGCCTAGGGCACTAGAATACCTTTTTCTGGCTCTTCACCAAGTAGGTAGGCAGGCAAGGCCACAGATAGGTAGGTAAGTAATAATGGCAAAGCCCTAGATGATGATGGAAGGCAGAAAAGGTGGGAAAGATAGGTATCTGGGCAAAGTCCCAGATAGGTAGGTAGGCAATGCCTAGATAGGTAGGCAAACC
Source organism: Phyllomedusa bahiana (assembly GCA_025379985.1). Lineage (NCBI taxonomy): Eukaryota > Metazoa > Chordata > Amphibia > Anura > Hylidae > Phyllomedusa > Phyllomedusa bahiana. Next base: position 269,949 of record JAODAL010000537.1, on the reverse strand, counting down.
CCCAGATAAGAATGGAGACAAGTCCCTATGTTGGTAAAAAAAAAGGCCCCAGGTAGAACCGTAGGTAGGCTAGGAAAAGATAATTAGGCAAGACCCCAAGTAGGTAGGAAAAGTCTCAGGAAGGTAAGCAAGGTCTGGTTAGTTAGAGCCTCCAATCTGAAAAAGTGCATCATGTAGTGTAATAAAATAAAACTTTCCTCTAGCCATTTACCCCAACAAGCAGTGGGCTCCCTCGGGAGGGGCCTGGCACAGACGGTGTGATGCAGTGACTGTCTGGGATGAAGACAGTCCCTTTAGTTTCCTGAAAGAGAGGTTTGCAATTACACTGCCAAACAGAATTGGGAAAAAGGTTTAAAGCTAAGTATCAGAGCGAGTGAACGAGTCTACGAGTGTGTCTTCTTTCAAGTGGGTCTTTTATAAGTGTGGGGACTTAATATTGAGGGACTTTAGATTTGGGGCTTTTAGAAAGGACAGTATTGTACAGATTTTTCATATTTGTATCTGTATATCTTTTTTGTAACATCCCCATGAGTTCCATGTTTGACAATGCTGTCCATTGCACAACCTGTGCAGTGTATGCCATCCTTGAACAACAGTTCGAGGGTCCATACTGCTGTGCGAGATGTGTGCACACTGCACATTTCGAATGCCGTATCCTGGATCTAAATGAGCAAGTGGCGACACTGAGATCCATTGCCAACTTGGAAGCAAGTTTGTTGCTCACTGAGCAATCACTCGCAGGTGTAGATGCTGGGGAGGATGGCAGCATGGAGGTGCAGGAACATGAGGCAGCTAGCTGGGTAACAGTCAGAAAGAAGGGTAGAGGGAAGAGTGTCAGAGATGCTAGTCCTGATCTGGTACACCCCAACAAATTTGCAAGATTGGCGGATGAGGGGGATGTCGGCTCAGAAATAGCATTGCTGCAGCAAGACACTACCCCTGTCTGCTCCAGTAAGATGGGGAATAGGAGTGCAGGTCAAGCTAGACAGGTGCTCATAGTTGGGGACTCCATTATTAGGGGCACAGACAGGGCAATCTGCCACAAAGGCCGGGATCGTCGAACAGTATGTTGTTTACCTGGGGCTCGAGTTCGATATATCGCAGATCGGGTTGACAGATTGCTGGGTGGGGCTGGTGAGAATCCAGCTCTCATGGTGCACCAATGACAAAGTTAGAGGTAGGTGGAGTGTCCTTAAAAAGGATTTCAGGGACTTAGGCCAAAAGCTTAAGGCAAGGACCTCCGGGGTAATATTTTCAGAAATATGTTCCACGGGCCACACCAGAGAGGCAGCGGGAGATTAGAGAGGTGAATAAGTGGCTCAAAAATTGGTGTAGGAAAGAGGGAGTTGGGTTTTTGGAGAACTTGTCTGACTTCTGTCTTGGCTACATACTCTATGGAAGGGACGGTCTGCACCTAAATGGGGAGGGTGCAGCTGTATTGGGGACAAAATGGCCAGGAAGTTGGAGGAATATTTAAACTAGGGATAGGGTAGGAGGGCAAGTTAGTTCTAGACTGGATCAGGGTGAGACTTTGGATGTCATATATCTAGATTTTTCTAAAGCATTTGATACAGTGCCACATAAAAGGTTGGTAAGTAAAATGAGAATGCTTGGAATGGGGGAAGATGTGTGCAAGTGGGTAAGCAACTGGCTCAGAGATAGAAAACAAAGGGTGGTAATTAACGGTGCATACTCAGACTGGATCCCTGTTAGTAGTGGGGTACCACAGGGCTCAGTATTGGGCCCTATCCTCTTTAACATTTTCATTAATGATGTTACACATGGATTGCACAGTAGAATATCAATCTTTGTAGATGATACTAAGCTCTGTAAAGTAATCACCACAATAGAGGATAATGTGTTATTACAAAGGGATCTGGATAAGTTGGAGGCCTGGGCAGAGAAATGGCAGATGAGGTTTAACACAGATAAATGCAAGGTTATGCACATGGAGAGGAGAAATCCATTACATGATTACATGTTGAATGGAAAAAATGCTGGGTAAAAGTGACATGGAGAAGGACTTGGGAATCCTGGTGGACAGTAAACTTAATTGTAGCAGCCAGGCAGCCAGTGTCAGACAGCAGCTGCCAAGACAAATAGGATCACGGGGTGTATTAAAAGGGGCATAGATGCACATGATGAGAACATTATTCTCCCATTATACAAGTCACTGGTTAGACCACACATGGAATATTGTGTACAGTTTTGGGCACCAGTGCACAGGAAAGACATTGTAGAGCTTGAACAGGTACAAAGGCAGGCAACAAAAATAATAAAAGGACTGGGTGGACTGCAATACCCAGAAAGATTAGCAAGATTAGGGTTATTTAGTTTAGAGAAAAGACGGCTTCGGGGGGACATAATAAATATGTTTAAATATATTAAAGGTCAATATAGAGATCTCTCCCAAGATCTATTTATACCCAGGACTGTATCTAGAACAAGGGGGCATCCTCTACGGCTTGAAGAACGAAAGTTTCTACATAAACAGAGAGTAGAGCAGTTACACTGTGGAACTCTCTGCCAGAGGAACTTGTCATGGTGAATTTAATAACAGAGTTCAAAAAGGGTTTGGATGCATTTATGGAGCGCAATAATATAACAAGTTTTAGTGTCTAGGATTCTGGAGAGGGGTTGTTGATCCAGGGGTTTTTCCGATTGCCAGATTGGAGTCAGGAAGGAATTTTTTCCCTCAAATGAGGACAATTGGCTTCTACCTCATTGGGGTTTTTTGCCTTCCTCTGGATCAACACTTTAGCAAAATAGGCTGAACTGGATGGAAGTCTTGTATTTTTTCGGCCTTACAAACTACGTAACTATGTAACAGCTTCTAGCATGCAGAATTGTCTCAAATAATCCAAGATGGTTAGGAGGTATGGACTAAGCAATCACTTGATCACGGTTATAATACATTGTTATAATACACTGCAGTAGTCCAAACTATTATTCCTGGATGTGACATCAACCAGCTTTTCTGAATGCTGTATAGCATGTTCAGCTCATACATGTGTATGTGTAGCGTTTCTGGGGTTTTTTTTGTTTGTTTTTTTTTAACAGGTTTCCCTTTTATACTATGCCACATTTATTGGACTATGTCAGACCCATTGGAGTATGTCATACCAGTGTTGGATCTATTTCTATAGTAAAATGTTCAATGAGGGATAGTGTTGGGGAGTATTTATTTAAATAAAGTTTTTTGTGTTGTTTTAGCATTTTATTGCAGTTTTAGCAATGGAGGTTCTACCTTATAGACTGTATCATTGTGGAAGGGCACAGATAAAAGTAAAATATAACTTTTATTTGGACTAAGTTAAAAAATAAACCTTATAAAATATATCACACAGCGCTACATATAATAATAAACCGTAAATAACAATTATACAAGGAGGCAGGATATTTAGGTAACAGGAATATGAAATATCAAGGAGAGAGCGCTATCCCTATACACCCTCAAAAAATCCTGTAAATGACCTAACCTGATATACGGGAATATTACACGTCCCGATAAGGACGGCCCCGACTGGAACCTGCCCCTAGTATAACTTACCCTAAATTACCCTCAAAATCGTTATTGTGGCATAGGGCAAGAGAAAAGATAAGCCTTACTTTAATAAAGTCCCAACATGTTTCGGCGCCTACTCGGACCTCCTCAGGGGACAGTGATTGGTAGGCTACACAAGTTACGGTCTTAGATTCAAAAAGCAAAAGGAGCGTATGGCTCCTAATATCCAGACACAGCTATGATGTGCTGTGTGTGAGGTTCTAACAGACATCTCTTAAATAGTACTTTTGCTGGAGGTTGGTGTCAGCCTGCAATGTTTTTTGTCACCCAAAGGCTGACACTAATCCCTTCTCATTATTACCATAGTACCCATTGCACCAGAGGTATTTGGAAGAGCTGGATTACTATTATAAGCAGACCATCTACTGTAATTTGATGGTCTGTTTCTGCCTGGGCTAAAAGCATTTTAGACTGAGAAGGGACTAATATTCATGGACCTTTTCATCTTGATAGCAATAGCCTGCAGCTGCTAGTTTTATCTTAACTGTTTATAAAAATGGAGGACCCCATGTAGACAGTAGATGGCACCAAAGCACCAGGAGAAAGCACAGGAAAAAAGAGAAATCTGGGAAAAACAGGAGGGAATCTATGGAAGCTGTTAGAGATTGGATGGTTTCCATCTGAGACCTAGAATTACCAACTTAAATCAGGCATCCAAAGTACCTGAGACCTGAGAAATACCAGAGACGAGAGACAGTTTGGTTTACATAAGAAGACTATATGTGGACAAAGAAGGAGACACCTGTGCCATATGCATGCTACCCAAAATTGTCACAGAATTACCTCTGTGCCCCAAGGAAAACTAAGACACAAAAGACTGTAGGCCATGAATAACTGATTCAACATTTACAAGTCTTCCTTGAATGTTCAATAAATCTTTACAAACCTCTGGTTTCTTCTGTGATGCACCATTACACTAGTTAGTACACCTATATCATTTTCTTTTTTTAACATATGTTTTTTTTTTTTTTTTAATTAAATAAATGATAAAAAAAAAGAAATGGGGTCACACCATTTTTCATAAGAAGCCAAAGAAAAACTGCCAACTACAGGCTGATACTCTCTGCATGGAAAGGTCTATGGATCCACCTATCACCCCATAGAGAGTTTGTACAGAGAGCAGGAGCGGAGGTGCTGGAAAAGTGAGGAGTCTAAGATGTTTGTGCAGCACATTTTGTAGTGACGAGTCAAGTTGTGTCTGGGAAAAGCCATTGTAGAGGTCTGGACCAGATGAAGAAGAAAGCTACCGTAATTCAAGTCAGAGAAGATGTCATTTGCAAGTCACTGAATGCAATTGCACTGTATTCACTGTAATCATGTTTACAGAGCTCCTGTGTAAAACCAGAATTTACTTTTATATAGTCATTCTAGGGCGGTAAAATTGGTCACGGTTTAATAGTTTATGTTCAGGAACAGTATGGTGGTATCATTTAGTCACTTTATGGTGGTGATATGAGGTGATAGTGTGGCAGTATTATATGTTAAGAGCTTAGCAATTGACTGGGTAATAGGCAGCCGGTGTAGTTGGGTCACAAGCAGAAGGTTAGGGTAAGTGGAGTTTCTGCATAATCAGGTCACAGACTGGCAAAAAACTGGCAGTGAGCTGTGGGGGAGGTGCTCTTTAATTAGAATAGGGTAACAAGCTATAAGCTAGAAAAGCTGGGTGGAGAAGCACATTGGCTCTTAAATAAATGAGGATGGGCACTTGCACACACTAAGGAAGGAGATGCAACAGAACCGGGAAGCTGGCAAACTGGGAGGCAGGCACACTGAGCGGTGCAGCAGGGGGGCAGACGAGCGCTTCCCTAGCTGAGGGCACAGACCACTGGGCACCTCATGACAGTACCCCTTCCCTTATAACCCCATTTTCTGAGCCCCACTTCTATGGAAACTGAGTATAAGCTCAGGGGTGTTAATATTCTCCACTAGTTCCCACGAGCTCTCTGCAGGGCCAAAGCCCTTCCAGTCTGTCAGGTAGTAAAGTTTACACATCAAACTATTTACACTCAAAAATTTCTTTAGAAAAAGTCTCTCTAGGAGAAAAAAGTGGCAATAGAAATGATTGAAGTAGACGCTTGGTCTACTCTCGTCTAATCCGCTATCTCTCTGCTAACTCTCTTCTTGACCCGCTGCAATCAGGTTTCCGCACCCTACACTCCACGGAAACTGCCTTAGTTAAAGTCTCAAATGACCTCCTAACAGCAAAATCTCAGGGTAACTACTCATTGTTGCTTCTCTTGGATCTCTCTGCAGCATTTGACACTGTGGATCACCAACTTCTCCTCAGCATGCTCAGCACCATTGGCCTCCAGGACACCGCTCTCGCTTGGTTCTCTTCCTACCTCTCTGACCGCTCCTTCAGTGTCTCATTTTCTGGTTCGACCTCCTCTCCTCTTCCTCTTGCTGCTGTTGGAGTTCCTCAGGGATCAGTTCTAGGTCCTCTCCTCTTTTCATTGTACACAGCCCCCATTGGACAAACCATCAGTAGATTTGGCTTCCAGTACCATCTCTATGCGGATGACACCCAATTATACACCTCCTCCCGTGACATCACTCCAGCCCTGCTACAAAACACCAGTGACTGTCTGTCCACTGTCTCTGACATCATGTCCTCTCTCCATCTGAAACTAAACCTCACTAAGACTGAACTTCTTGTCTTTCCACCATCTACTAACCAACCCCCCCCTGCTATTTCTGTTTCTGTATGTGGTACCACCATTTCTCCTAGGCAGCAGGCCCACTGTCTAAGGGTTTTATTTGATTCTGATCTGACCTTCTCCCCATATATCCAATCCCTTGCCCGCTCCTGTCACCTGCGCCTCAAGAATATCTCCAAAATCCGTCCATTTCTCACTGTGGAAGCGACTCAAACTCTCATTACTGCTCTTATTCTTTCTCGTCTTGACTACTGCAACTCCTTGCTTATCGGTCTCCCTCTCTGCAAACTCTCCCCTCTCCAATCTGTCCAGAATGCAGCAGCCAGGCTTGTCTTTCTCTCCAGCCGCTATACTGATGCCTCTACCCTGTGTCAGTCACTGCACTGGTTGCCCATCCAGTACAGGATACAGTATAAACTCAGCACTCTCTCCCATAAAGCTCTCCACAGCGCTGCTCCTCCCTACATCTCCTCCCTAGTCTCTGTCTACCGCCCTACCCGTGCTCTCCGCTCTGCTGCTGATATCAGGTTACACTCATCAATCATCCGAACCTCCCATGCCCGCCTACAAGATTTCACACGTGCGGCACCAATTCTCTGGAATATGCTACCGCGGGCGATCAGGCACATTCACAACCCTCACAGTTTTAAGAGGGCCCTGAAAATACATCTTCTCGGTTTGGCCTACCAAGATCCCTAACTGCTATCACACACATTTGTCACTCCCTGCACTTGGGCACTCACAGGCACTTATCTGTATATATATGTACAGTCTGGGTGGCAGGTTCATCCATTTTTTCATGTAAACCACCCCCTATTTATGAAACATGGCCGGACCATTGTAAACTTGGCACTTCTTACCGTATGTTTCACCCATACACCCTAATAGATTGTAAGCTCTCACGAGCAGGGCCCTCACACCTTGTGTCTCATTTGTAAGTACTTTTAATGTGTAATGACTGTATGTTTACCCTTGAATTTGTAAAGTGCAGCGGAATATGATTGCGCTATAGAAATAAAGATTAGTATTATTGAAGACCACATGCTTCAGAAGGGATACGTGGAACACATTTGGGATGTGAAAAGAGGAAGGTAGCTGCAATTTGAAACAGCAATAAATTGACAGATGACAGAGAGAAACTAGGAACCGAGAAACCAGGGAGCTTCAAATGAATATATTTCAAGGAAAGCCAGAACTTATCTCTTGGTTGGAACGCTGGTGAAGGTCTGGGTTTCTTGTCTGCTTGTGCCTGGCATTGAGTAGCCATCCGTAACAGGAGCTGGTAAGCGTCTGAGAAGATTGCTCCTTGCTCTGCCATACTACTTTCTACCAAGCCTGTGAAACAAGAGGGCTTTATCTTGTAACAAGTGGATCCCCCTTATTCACAATTTGCCGAGCCCTATTCGGCAGTACCAGTTGTACTTCCCTAACACCCACCCTAGCCAGATATAGATGCTTGGAAGTTGGATGCTTCTAAAACACACAGAGTTTTGCGGCGCTGATAGTATGCGCTCCAATACGCTGTGTGAACATACCCAAAAAGTTAAGCCATTACAAGATCCTGTGAGCCTCCATCAGCTGCTTTGTGAGAATTCAGATTTGTACCAGTCTAATATTTATTGCCTAGCTTGAGGATAGGCATTTTTCCCCACAGTCGGTTGCAAAAGTATTCATACCCCTTGAACTTTTTCTCCTTTTTAATTGTTACAGCCACAAACAAATGTATTTTATTGATATTTTATGTGATAGCGCAAAACAAAGCAGCAAGAATTTGTGAAGTATAAAGAAAATGATACATTTTTTTCCATTTCTTTGCTAATTAAAAAAATGAAGAGTGTTGTGCATATGTATTCAGCCTGCTGTACTCTGATACCCCTACATAAAATCCAGTGTGACCAATTGCCTTTAGAAGTCACCTAATTAATAGAATAAATCTATATTCTCAGTGTAACTACAGTTGTTTTGTGAAGGCCTCAGAGGTTTGTTAGAGGACATAAGCGAACAAACAGCATAATAAACCCAAGGAACACAACAGATAACCCAAGTTGTGGTAAAGAGTATTGCAGGGTTAGGTTTGAAAAATAGCCCAGTTTCTGAACATCTCAAAGAGCACTGTGCAATCCATTATCTATAAATTGAAGTAAGGCACTGTTTCTAAGGGTGCTTTCACACGGTGCGTTTGTGGCGCATTTTTTGATGCGTTTTTTTGTGCAGGAAGGCACAGCAATTAATGACGTATATCTGACGTTCCGTGCCCCCTAGGGGTACATAAGGTCAGCTGGATATCATTTCACAGATACCTCCTGTCCACACGGGCACATGGAGGCATGGGGAGTGAGACAGTATCGCCAATGTGATCTCTGGCATGGCACAACACTCACCCACAACCCTGTCCGGTGGAGAGAACCCTTTTCACTAGCACCTGTGAAACAAGACTCTGCCATCCCAGTAGACTGCCAACAGCTCCTCGTTAGATATAAGTCCGTTAACGGGATTATATTGGGCCATAAACCAGCCCTGGTAACGTATAACATAAGACCAAGAAAATGGATGTGTGGATTCGTGGATCGAGATAAAAGAGCAGCCCAAGATTAAGTTTGAATATTTAATTGCCTTAAGGGCACAATAGACAAGACACTACATACAATGTGGGTACAGATATATATATATATATATATATATATATGCATATATATATATATATATATATATATATCTGTATATATATAATATATATATATATATAATATATATATATATATATATATACATATATATAATATATATATATATATATATTTATATATATATATATATATATACCCCTACATAAAATCCAGTGTGACCAATTGCCTTTAGAAGTCATCTAATTAATAGAGTATATATATATATATATATATATATATTATTATATATATATATATATATAATATTATATATATATAAATATATATAATGAACAGATATACAAATACAGAAATGGAGTTACAAACAGTATAAAGCAGACAAGATACAAGTCAGTTACCTAGTATTAGGCCTTGGTGCTGAGCAGCCACATGGGAGAGTGTGATGTAAGCGACTGGTTCCTTCCGATATGCTAGTAGGACATAACCCCCATCAAAAGACAACAGCACACACTTATAACCCTAGTTGGTCACATCCCCTTACGTCCGTGGGATGGTTTGATGCTCTCCTTATCTGTGGATCAAGTGGCATGAACCTCATAAATTAGAATGGGTCATAACTTCTCCCAGGGAGGCCAACGAAAGGTGGCTCTGGTACCCTCGGATCCAACTGAGCCCCAGTTATGTTCTCATGCCAAACAAGACTTTGCTGGCATGTTCCTAGCAGCCGTTCTCCATATCCCCCCATCCCTGGGTCCGAGAAAAGAGGACAACTCAGTGATATGTGCATCCCGTTTCCGAGTTCTCAAACATGGAACTGGTATGTGGGTATGATGTGTAGTAAATCCATAATTCCCAGTTGTCTGACTTAAGCCTTTGACCATCTCCTCAACCTGGTGATACCTTTGGTCCCAAGAAGTCTGCTAAACATGTGAAATGAACAGTAAATGCCCTCTGAAGCAGGAACTCCTGTTGAGGGCTTATTTCCTATGCAAAGGAGCATCTTATGGGAGGCCCTTGACCTCATCAACACCTCCCCCCTTTAGAGGGCGCTATGTGGAAGCACCCTCCGGTGTTTCCCTATGCGACCATCTGCGACATCCCATTGCTGCGACAACCCGTCTGCGTTGCCGTGGTCTCGGACTTTCTTTTGGCGAAGTGGTACTGTTGGAGCACCAGGCTCCAGCATAGCAACCTCCCTTTTGTTGTGTAACCAGCTGAGGGCATTGTGGTAAGTCTCCATGATAAAATGGTGCCTCTACATGTGCCCCTACAGGTGCTGTAGAACACACCCTGATGCCAGGCATTCTTTCTCCATCAGAGAGTAGGCCACGTCCCTCGTCAGGAACTTCTGGCCCAGGGACATAACAGGGTGTTTCTGGCCTATTGCAATAACCTTTCTGAGCACTGAACTGAGGCCACTGGTGTTGTTCTGTACTAAAAATGACCAGGTGAAGTCGGCTGCTTGCAGCATCTGGAAGCTGGAGAGGGAGACCTTCAGTGCCTGTCTCCCAGTCGTTTGCCCTCCGACTGCGAGACCTCTTCTTGGTGAGGCACGTTAGGGTTATTGTCACGCTACTACAGTGAGGAAAGAACCTCCTATAGTACCTGGCAGTGCCCAGGAAAGACATCACCTGTTTCTTGGTCCTGAGGGTTTGCCAGGATGCGATATCATTCACCTTTCCCGACTTTGGCTTCGGAGCCCCCCATCTATCTGGTGCCACAGGTAGTGGACCTGGCTCATGCCCAGCTGGCACTTTTCTGGCTTAATGGTCAACTCTGCCTGGCGTATTCTTCCGAGTTGCTGCATGATCCTCCGAGGTGGGACCGCAGACTGCAATGTCATCCAGGTACATGGCCACATACCCTTAAAATCTCTTTAGCAGCGTGTTGACCATCCGCTGAAAAGTGGCAGGGGCATTCTTCATGCCAAATGGCATGACAGTGGACTTGTATAATCCGAATGGGGTGATAAAAGCAGAGCGTTCCTGTGCCTTGTAGGTCAGAGAAATCTGCCAATATCCCCGGCTCAGATCCATGATGATCAGGTACTGGGTCCCTGCCAACTGGTCGAGCAGGTCATCGATGCGCAACATTGGGTATGTATTGGTGACAGTATCGGTGACGTGGACCACAGGCGAGGCCTAGGCACTGCTTGGATGACCCCCAGCTTCAGCATCTCCTTAATCTCCTGGGACATGTGCTGTTGCACCTCCTTGGAGATCCGATATGTTGAACACTGGATAGGGGGGTGATCCCCGGTGTCCACATGATGGTCAGCCGACTCTGTCCTTTCGGGCATGTTGCCCACAGCTGGGACTATTGGTCCTCTAGAAGCTGTTTCAAACCTCAACATCCTCAATAGATCCACTGCCCTAACCTGGGCAAGAAGATCCAATAAGGTCTTCGCCTTGCCTTCCTCTGGCAGGTTGCATACTGAGAGGGCACATGCCTCCTGTTCATAATGCGCCTTCATCATGTTCATGTGGATGGCCTTCTGCCTTTCCCAGTCATGGTCTAGGGTGACTAGGTACATGATAGTGTTGAATTGCTGGTGCACGAGGCATGGGCCTCACCAGGCTGCCTGAAGCTTGGCTTGTATGCAGTCCAGTGCCCACACCTTCTGACCCACCTGGTAGGTCCTCTCACAAGCATTCTGGTCAGCCTGGGCTTGCGCCATACTATCGTGCACCAGCTGTGTCAAGGCTTTCATCCTACATGAAAAAACTTTGAGACTCTCGGTTCACATATCATGATCAGAACATGTTTAAGCTGCCCACGACTTCAACGTGGTCTTCAATCGGGCAGTCCTTCCTATCTTTACCTCTCAAATCGAGCCAATCATGCTCTCACTGGGTCACCGACCTCCATTATTCAGAGAGAAAAAATAAAAACACCCAACCTGCAAAGTGCCCTTTTTATGACCGGCCTGTGAGAGTGGGCGGGGACAGAAAACAAAATGGAAGCACCCCTTCCTTTTCCATCTAGGTTAAAATCAAAGTCACCAATTATAACGAATTTTCTGTCACAAAACATTTTGAAAAAACGTATGCAAACCTTTTTTCACTTTCATGTCTGCTTCACCTCTATAGAGAGCTTCATACATGTCACACACCCCAGCCCTGCCCCCAGCCTGCACAACTCTCTCATAAACGACCGTCAAAAAGGTCCGATTACACCTACGGTCGAAAATCCCTAACTCCCGCCAAGCATTTCACACTCCCGCCCTTCTCCTCTCCAACCACCATCTACACACAACCTCCCCCCCCACTTGAAACTATGTGTAAACGAAAGCCAACTGTTGTGAGGACTCTGTCGGGTGTTTTGACGGGTAGAGTGCAGATGTGGCATGATCAGTGAAAAATGTTTAAGGGCTTGCCCATCGAATATTCGAAGTAGGTCTCACAATCGGTGCTAGTGCGTGTATGCCTAGTGTCATTTACGCCTCTCAATCTCGCTCGCTGCGCGGAGAGCGCGCGAGAGTTGTCGAGGAGTCCTGCTGATATCTCGAGCTGGGGTCGTAACCGACCTACAGTTTTATTTAGGTCTTTCATGGCGACTGTTCACGGGAAGCGCGAGAATGACGAACTTTAGACTCTCAATGAGCAAGACGCACGCTCGCAAGGGGTTGGCTAAGGCTCCTCTCTGTGGCTCGCGAGGTCGACGGCTCCTCTGCTGTTTTGTCGTCAACAAGAGTAAGGTGACCCGGCTGCTATGTGTTTGTACGTAACACGATGACAAGGAGACTCGAGTAGAGTGGGGAGAATTAGCTGCTGCGCCACGGTGAGGGGTCGTGATTGGATGTGGTACCGGGTCCAGCGCGGTAGGCAGAGGTAAGAGCATTATGAATCGGCGCGGGATAGGTGTTTTTTGGTGGGGGTGTGAGGTGGTGGAGGCGCGCTAGCGCGCAGAAGATGAGGCATGTCTGACGCGGTGTGTTGTGGTGGTTGGGCTCTGGCCATATGAGAGATTGTTGGGTAAGAGCGCTTGGCTCGAGACTATATCTGTTATGAGTTGTATGGGTTTGTCACCAGATGTTGAACTTGTATTTGCTTACAGAGGGACTCCATCAACTGAGACATGAACTGGGTCCCCCGGTCAATGGACATCCCTGGGGAAAACTCATGTGGAAGAAAATCTCCAGCAAGGCAGTGGCCACCTTGTCAGCCTGAATGGAGGAAAAGGCTACCGCTTCTGTGTGGCGTAGTCTACTACTGTTAGTACAAAACGTTTCCCTGGAGCTTGTGGGAATGGAAAGCGCGCCCCACACATTGCTCCCCAGCCACCGTCCTGAGGGGCTCTTCAATTATGGGCCCCGCCCTCCACCCTTCCCTCCCCCTCGCCTTCCCGCGCGCGTCGCCCGCCACGCTCCCCTCCCCACCCCCCCATCTGATAGGTCGTCTCCTTCGAAACACCCGGCCCAAAGTAGCCACCCCCCACGTCCACCCATCCGGAACCACCATCACCCTTTGGCCCAGTATGAAATGCTGGGGATAGTGACTGGCCCCTTTGCTCTTGGACGACCCCTTAGGTGTCTCGCGCGCACACCTCGACGCCCCGCCTCTTCGAATGAGCTAGATTGTTGAAGCGATAGCTCGCGATTGGAGAGAGATCGGAGAGTGCTCCGCTGAGCGGCTGAAATGGATAAAGATACGCCCGACGCCAACTGATCGGATTCAGTCTAGGGGTGACGGCTTAACCTCTGGATGAACAGGTCATAACGGGGGTGGGGAGTACCGGTACAAGCTGTTTCTGGATGGTGTGCACAGAACTCGCTGCCTCGGCTTGGTATTCGGGGGTCCAGAGGGAAGACGCGCTGTGTTTACGGGTCGGTATGCGCTGATATCTAGTGAGGTGCTTTGAAGTGGGCTGTGTGGTCGCGCAGGTTTTCGGTGTATCTGGGTATAAGGTGTGCGCCGATGATAGAGCAGCGGTGTTAAAACCGCGTTTCTCGTGGAGACCTTAGTAACGTGTGTGCTCTCAGTAATAATTAGATTTGTTGACGCTCAGAGGCCGCCATGTCTTCTGTCCCCAGGCAGTCAGACCCGTGACCGCTGTCTCCTGGCCTGCTGCATCTGACCAATTGGCTCTAGCGCAGCTCCGGCGTGGGGGCGGCAGGATGTAGGGGGGGGTATAACCGGGTGGTGGTTAGGTACGCTGCGGTGTGCAGCCATGGACGCTCTCGCCTCTGTATGTTTTGACTTAGTAGCCCATGGTTGCTTTGCAAGCTATGCTGGGTAGAGCCTCACTGATCCGCCTTGTGGCGTTTTCGGACGGCCAAGTTCACCCTGTGTTCGGTGTTGGCGCCTAACCTGCCCTGTCTGGGCAGATGTGTGTATGTTACCATGTCTGTGGGGGACCCATTGCACCCATGGCTGTACCTGGGAGTCCTATGTTCTCTCCTTCATGTCGTGTCCAGCTCCACGCGGAGCAGCGGTGATGTCGTGCGCCCGCCCATGCAGTTGTGTCCAGTCTCATGTGAAGGATAAAGAGATGGTCGCGCACGTGCTGGTGTGTGCGAAAAAGAGGTCCCGCAGAGGCAAACGGGGAGCTAGATTGTGGTCTGGACCACATCATGTAGGTCGTGTTCTGGTAATGGAGCTTTTGGCTAGTTGCTTGAGCTGTACCTCACTCTCCACGCGAAGGGTGGAGTAAGGTGTGAGTAAGTCGCCGCTGTGCGTTAGATCGCTATCAATCACCAAGCCGCAGCTAGTGTGTTATGAGCGTAGGTAGACAGTAGAGACATGATAATCAATTGTCATCAGATCAAAGATCAACGAGGAGTGGGCTAGACATTGGGTTCATGGTGCCGCGCAAGATTGAATGGTGGATGTCAGCGATGCTCAGGGGTTCGGCATTGGAGCGAGTCTCCAGATCGATGGGTGTACTAGCCAGCGCCAAGTTCCGTTGCCCGCGCGTGTAAGACAATAACATGTCATGGCGGAATACTTGTGTTTAATAATCGCCCCAAAATTCACTGCGAAAGATTTCCCTGTGTCATAAGATTCCTCTTCGAGGGGTGACAGAGCTCGACTGGGAATTTTCCTGTTGAGTTGACGTACAAGAGAGCTCTAGGGCCGTAACACTATTGTAAAACTTTCTATTATCCCAAGATGGCCAGGTGTCCCGGAGTCACCAGTTGAGCTGCTGCGACGGAGTGCGGGGTTTTGTCTTGTAATGGCTATGAAGGGTGAGAGAGGCGTTGGGAGTAAAAGGTCGATAGGGAGACGCCTCCACCGACCTTTTGCGTCACGCTGACCAAAGCATTAAACAGAGCAGATGGTTGGTCATTCTAAGAACGGGTGTGGGAAGCTGGGACAACGCCATCCGATTTTTTGGCGTTGGCGAGCATCATGGCCTTGCAGAGAGATATGTGGTTGGTATGTCATTGGCTGGTTCGTTGTGACGAGAGGTGGCGGCAGTCGCTTGGTTGGTTGTTTGCCTCTATATGATAGTGTAGTCTCACTCCCCAGTCGCGGCAGGATATTTCTCTTTTCCCTGTGGAGTCCTATTTGTTGGAGAGGTGCGAGATCGTGATCATTTGTGTTCACAGGAGTCATACAGAAGGTTGCGGACTAGTCCCGAGATGGTGTCGCGGCGCTTCTGGTCAGAGGCTGAGTGTTCGAAGATTACTGCTTGGAGATATTAAGGCTTCTGGGTGGAGCAGGCGAAGAAAGAGGGTAGTCCTCCACAAGAGAGATGTAAAGTTATCGTTGATGTTGCTAGCGCGTCGAGCACAATTGCGCATGAGGTTCGTCCCTTCGCTTATAGTGCGCTTGAGCGCTAGGATCTCAAGTGTGTGAGTACGAGAGGGCTATGAGGCCGCGCAATAGTTGTTTACGAGGTACTAGCTGTTGGAGACTGCTTCTCAAGTAGGGGCTCCGCAAATAGTGGTCAGGTGTCACGGAATGAGGGGTCTTCCGGTGTAGGACTTGTCTAATACACCTGTTTAACTTCATTCCAGGTAATGTATCTTTCGTCGCTAACGCGGGTCAGCAAGTGACATGATCGGGGAGTCGCTGAAGATTCCTGCCCTGATTCTACTTCGATAGCTTCAGAGGGTGGTCTCAATTCTGGCAGGTCGCCAAGATTGCTAGGCCGTTACCGCCTAGCAGATGAGGGGTTTACGGAAAGCAGAGGGAAGAGTGTCTCGTAGATATCATGGGTCTCCGTGTTAGATAAGGTCAGGTATGAGGGGGAGGTGTTAGTCCTGTGGATGGGGGTGCTGATAAGCTGGCTCGAGTTTTTTACATGCCAAGCTAAGGAAGAGGGGTTGGTCGTAGACTCCGACTTTTGGTACTGTTTAAACTCGCAGGAAGATCCGTGTTGAGGCGTGTGTGCGCGTGTGGTTCTGACCGCCCATAAGCTTCGGGAAGCCCGTTAAGACACTTGGCTTGGGATGAGACTGCAGGAAGGGTCAATAGCGGGTGTAGCATCTCGCATGATTGGGTATGCTCATCGAAATTGTCTATGATTGAAGTTTTGCAGCTCGGCACTGAGCTTGTTCTTGTATGATCAGCAACAGCTAGCCGCAATGAGAGGATTCTTTATAAGGTGTCTTCTCTTACTGATGCCTACTCGCTAGTCTAATTGCGGTTAGGATGAAGGACAGCCTGGAGCCTGCCTGCGTGCTTTAGGGGGTATTGATAACATGAGTGTTTGTGTACGCAGGGACCCATGATGAGACTGGGGGTCGAGTTATGTGTTGTTATGGAGTGTAGGGGAGGTGTGACTGGCGCTCCTTAGGTGAAGCTCCTTTGTGCTGGACGGTTCCCCTCTTCTCGGGGCCTCTATGAGAAGCAGATTATGTTGACCTTATGAGAGATAATGTGAGCCTTTGCACGCACCTCAGGATGTTCTGAGAGTAAGTGATTGGCGCTGTGCATACGCGCGCGCTTGGAAAGGGCGTTTTGAGAGTAGAGAAGGACGCGTATGTGTGGAGGAAGAGTTGCCTCCGCCTCTATAGAAAACATCTCTAGAAGGGTGCAGAGAAGTGGGTGGGGAGTAATTTGTAGGGTGTCACATGGGGTGGAGCGAGACGCGCACCAGTTCATGATTTGTAGTTGTATTCTGGGTGGTGGGACTTGTGTTGCTCGAGCAGTTACATGGTTTGATAAGTGGGGAGCTGAAGAGAAAGACAGACGACTCGTTTCTCGCTACCTCATATCGCTGTTCAAGCCCTATATATTTGTTGTCTAAGATGTGTTTGATGCCGAGAGGGAAGGCAATAGTACGCCCCATGAGGTAGAAAGCGCAATTTGGCCTCTCATGTTTAGGGGATATGGATAAAAAGTTGTGTCTTCCGGTCTCTCCTGAAAATCTTGGTGTATTCAGTGGATAAATCCCTTGATCAATTCGACCCGCATGGTCTCCACAGGAGTCCGCTAAAATCGCTGCGCAAAACTTGTTAGCTCAGTGTTCTATTAAGCTTCTTTAGAAAGTTGAGCGAGCGTATATCCAGAACACTTTGTTGAACTCTGTTAGGTGTGGAGAGTTAGTTACACGCCATAGACGCAGCTCAGAAATATTGTTGATTGTCTCTTGCTGTGCAGAGGGAGGGGTGGACCGAGCGGACGGCTCTGCGATCGTGCTATCGGTGTAAGCTGCTCGCTACGACCGTTGAGAGAGAATGGAATGGCCTCAGTTGTCTTGGTGTTATGTTGTAGAAGAGATAGTGTTGGATACTGTTGTTGGTTTGTGTTTTTGGATCAAGACTTTGGAGAAGGAATGTCCATGGTGGTTCGTTGGATACAAGTCCGATAGGCGTAGATATTGACTTGGATGTATTGTTTAGGGGAGAGCGGCTTTCCGTGGAGATTGGTGTGAGTTTTGAGGCGCCCCCCCCTACAATGATATTTGAACATATTTTATGTGTATGTCCGCAGCGCCCTCTGGAAATTGAGGGCTAGTGCGCTTGTTGTCATAGTGATGCGTACAGTGTGTGGAGAGAGTCGGTGTCTACTCCCCTGTAGAGGGGTACTATTGGTAAGGTGGGTCAAGCTTGATAACGTGTTCACAGATACTCCGCGCACTGTATGTCTGCGACCGTGTGGGTACAGGGATGCTTAAAGATTGGGAGATAGACGGACGTGGGCGTGCGCATATAGCCGACTGTCAAGTTTTGTTAGAGAGGCAGTGGGTCGCGACTAGACATCGCCATGAAGAAGACAGGATTATGAGCAGGCGGTGTGTGCGCGTGAGGAATGGTGGCCAGCCTTGTATACCTCGTTAGATTAAGACTCGAGTCTCGGTTTAATATCATGATCAAAAGATACTTGGTTAGGGTAATTCTCTGATCGTAATTTGTAGTTTTTTGAACGCAAAAGGGTGAAAACAGTTTTGGCTGCCGGTTTTGTGGATTCAGAATCATCCCCTTTGCATTTGAAACATGCCATCAGGTTTTGCCGAGAGAATCACGGTCAGAGAGTATGACATGTTTCAAAGTTTTTTTAGACGGTAGGATTTGCTGTCATTGAAAATTTGAGCTTTGTGACTACAGCTTGGTGGGGGGATTGTTTGATTTAACTCCCCTTAAAGACCTGTTGAGAAGTATCTATCAACGTCCAGTCGTTGGGTGGTTCATGACATCCCTGGACGTAGGGGATACTTCGGTCCTTGAGGAATCGCACCCCGCTCCCCCTCTCCGCTCGAACTCTAAGAAAGGCAGAGTTCGCGCGCGATCGGAGAATGGGTGTCAGCATGGATATTACAGCTGACAAATCCCTGCGCAGCGTCTGGCCCACGACCCAGATCGCTACGGGGGGCCGGTTAATCACCTTAATTTATAGCGACGTGTCGAGTTGGTGCGCAATAACTTAAGTGAGACGCAGGAGGAGAACGCTCCGCCTGGGTTCTGTCGGCGGCATGCAGCACACGGAGCGGGCGAGATCCGTGCATCTCCTGCTTCTGGGACGCGCTAGTGAACAGACACAGAGGGCACAGGGAATGCCTTCGGAGTTGTCGGTGACAGTCATGATGCCAGGCCGTTGCCCTGTGGGCAAGGCCCTTGCCTGGGTAGTACTAGGCTTTTCAGTGACTGTACAGGGTTGTCATAGGTATACACAGTCATAGAAAACCTGGATATGGCAACTGATTCCTATTGAATGAGAGATCTAGTAAGACTCTCATTCAAATACCGATAGATGGGGGAAAGAAGTAAAATAAGAAAAATGTGAAAAAGTGAAAAAAACAGTAAAAAACAAGTTGTAAAAACAAGTAAACACAACACGAAAATAAAGTATAATAGAAAAATACGTACAGCACTGCCCTTTTCCCTCTTTACAGAAGCGCGCAATCGCCAAAAAAGATCAAAAATATAACAAGTACCCGCATATTTGGTATCTGCCGAGGTGCGTAATGAGCTGCCCTATAAGACATCTGTTATGTTTTATTTCCAAGCTCGGTGAACGGCAGTAAAAAAAAAAACAATCACAGGAATTTTAAGACACAGAGAAATGGAAATTAGAAAAAAGCGATCAAAACTCCCTAGAAAAACGCCAAGTTGTCCCAATTAGAAGGATAGAGGTCGTGTTCTTCCCGCAAAAAAATAGAATTTTTGTACATGCTCTGTATACGGAAAAATAAAAAAAAAATTTTTAGCTCTCAGTAGAAAGATAGCGATGCATAAATACTTGTTTTACACACTATAAAAACACTTATGCTTGTTTTTGGTTTTTTGTAAAGTGCTTCAACATAAAAAAAACTATATTATAAGTAGGGGTAGTCACGGCCGAGATAGAATCGTAGGCGGGTAGACCAAGAGAGATAAAGCTAACTTATCTCTGGATACTTGCTCGGTGAGCCCTGTTAAGAGAAAATGTAGAATAAAAAACCACTACGTAGGATTGCGAGAGAATTTTTCTTCATACACTGGGCGCCGATTTCCTCTCAAAATATGGAATTTAAAGAAGCGCGATCATAGAGCCTTGGCGCCCACCAGAAATATGATACTAATAAAAAATGTCGCAAGACTGCATCTGTTTTTTTTTAGTTAGCATGTTGTCTGTTAGTATCGCTAAAAACAAGTCCCTACACAGCTCCGCAAGCACAGAAAATTGTAAAAGTTATGGCTCGAGACTATGGCGATGCAAGAGAAAGTATTTTTTCATGTGGTTGAATAAAAGTGTTTTTATTGTATTAAAAGCAGTAAAACATAAAAAAAAAATAGTACAAATTGGGTATCGGTGTTAATCGTATTGACCTGATGTGTAAAGCTACATCATGTACTATTATACCGTACAGTGAGCCGCTAGTTAAAAAATGATAAAAATAAAATAAACACTACCAGTAGATTGCTCTGTAGATTTTGTCATAAACATCTCAGATAAACCGCTTAATAAAAAGTTAACATGAGCATATATGCACCCCTAATGTACCAATGTTAAAACCCCTTCAAATATCCCCGCCAAATAAACAAAGCCCATAAACAGCTATGCAAACAGCAAAATAAAATGTTCTGGCTGTCATACTAGGGACAACATATAAAACTGCTATTTTTTGTGTGGAAGTATTCTACGTGTGTAAGAAGGTAATTTAAAAACAGAAAAATAATATGATATAATCTATAAGTCATTGTAATTGTAACCTCGACCCCCCAATAGTAAAGTTATTACATCGAATTTACACTGGCACGGCGATAGCTGTAAAAGTTGGAAAGCTCGCATAAAAACTATATTGAACCGTACTGCGTTTTCCCCCATATTTGTCATTGCCCAATGCTAGAAAAAAAACCTATGGATACAACATGTGCTATCCGCTCGAATGCATAGTACCCCCTAGATGAGATCCTTGATGGGTAGTTGAATCCGAAAATGGGGACGAGCTTCTGGAGGTTTGTGCCTGTTCTGCTTACTTTGGTGGGATTTGCAAATGTAGACATGGCCCCACCAAAATCTGGCGTTCCAAAAGCCAATAGCGCTCCTTACTTTTGATACGGCCTCTGGCTATTGCAGCCGTAAACAGCAGTTTAACAACCCACATGTAAGGTATATGCCGGAACTTGGACGAAATTGCTGTTACTAAAGTTTTAGGGTTCGCTTTTTTCCAGGATTCCTTGTATATGATGAAAAATCACATTTGTTATGCTAAATTTGCAGATGTTATTGAAAAAAAAAAATTTGTATTTTAATTTATCACAGCCTGTATGCTGAATAAGAAAATTTGTGAATCACCTGTGGGGTCGATACTACTCAATGCGCCCTGGATATATTATTCGATATGGGTGTAGTTGGCCCGAAATATGACGTGTCTATTTAGGGTGTGTAATTTAAAGTTTTAGCCCCTTTAGGTTGTGCCGCCATAGAAGCCTGATAATGGCGGCTAAATAAAAATAAGCTATTGAGAAATGAGACCCTCGGAGAGTATAGTAGGTGCTTCCGCTCCTATTCTGGGGTTTATGGGTGAGCCAAATAAGTGCACTAGGGCCTACATGTATGGGGATATCTTATAAAAACGGCAGACCTGTGGGAATTGATTTATTAAGTTGCATTTACCTGGTGCACATATTACCGTATTCCAGTGAATAATGGGTTTAAAGATGAAAAATCTTGCAAAAGAAAGTGGAAGAGAATTTCTTGAAATTTCACCTCCACTTTGCTTTTAATTTCTGTGAAATATCTGAAGGGTTATAAATAACTTCGCCTCTAGAAGTTAAGTGGTGGTAAAATACGGTGTAAGGGGTCTAGTTTCTCAGATAGGCAGTCAGCTTGATAGGGTGGTTATCATGACAGATTGCAGGCCCTGTCAAGATGCCATGTCAGCCCCGCGCTCCCTCCTGAAACTGGAGTGGTCCCGTAGAAAAAATCGTATATTGGCTAAATTTCTTGAAATGTGAGAATTGTCTACTAAATTTCTAAGCCGCTAGATTAGTCGTAAAAAAATGAAAAAAAAAAAAAATAAAGACATTTAAAAAATGATGGCACAACTGTAGTGGAATATAGTTAGATGCTAGTTATAAATCGTATTTTTGTGGGGAATAATTTATGTCTTGACACACACGATTATTTGCAACTTTCTCTCGCAATAATCGCAAATTTTTCCAAATGTTTTAATGAAGATTTGATGATTTCTTTAACAAATGACAGAAGAAGCATGGATTGTATGGGATGTACAGATAATTTCTTACTAACTTAGAAAGCACAAGTGTCACGAGAGGAAGAACTGATCATGGCTGTAGTATGCTAATGCAATTGGATATCGTAGAATAGTGTCAAGATAAATTATTCTTCACATAATTTAGACTCACGTCAGATTGTTTCAAGGAAAATATGGCTGTGGTGTAAGGATAGGTTCAAATACAGGCTGGGTCGCTAGAGGGGTTGTAAAGTCTACGAGGAAGGTTGACAATGGATTTACAGACTGTTTTCCAAAAACCGTCTGAAAATCCGACTGAAAACCAGTGGTTGTGTCGGAATGCTTGCTTGTCAATTATTGGCTGTCGACTATCTCGCGCGGTAAGCCTTAGGTCTGTAATAATTTGTCACTGAAAATATTTTAGAAGAAGACATACGTGGTTTGCATAAGAAGCTTGATTGATTATCTAATACATTTTAGAGACTTGTTTTAGTTTTGACGCTAATTGGTTTAATGTGACCTTAATAGCTGCAGCATGTCCATCAGTAAAGTTTGGCTTAAAGTTTTTTGCTAGACACTTTTAAAAAGCTTTTAAGACAGATAATAAATGTGGCTCAAAGCATTTGCAACAGATTTTTGGAACATTACAAAACAAATTTCTGGTTCATACATTTTTTTTCTATGACTATCGCTCAGAATAACATGCATTTGTCAAGCTGCATGTTTTTTTTATGCACGGTGACCTTTTATGATATGTTTTCTATTGCCCTTTATATAATGTGGTTCAGTTATTCTACTTTCAATGATTTGTTATGCTTTTTGTTTGTTTTGGAAAAACAAAGACAAAATGCGCAGAATTTTTCTTTGGGGACGGGGCTGGGAATGTTGAGTCACTGAACCTTATTAAAAAAAAAGAAGAAAAAAAGCAATGTACAGTAAGTAAAGCATTTTCTATTTCCCCGTTAACTTCCAAGCTAACATCTGGTCAGTGTTTTTTAAAGATGCAGGCATTTCTTCCCAAAGATATGTATTGACTGCCAGCTAAGGCTGCTGTGCAAGATCTGTTCACAGTTGTATGTGGGCATTTGCAACTCGCGTACTTTTTAAATCAGTAACAAGCAGAAACAAAACCTCCTTGACTGATGTGTGCTGGCTTAGTAAGAGAAAACAGTCATTTTTGCTGTAGATGGGAACCAGAGGTCCCATTAAAGGGTTATGCACACCACTCTCTCGAGCTGTAGACGATACAGTTCTCCTTTGAAGTGTCACTTTAACCCCGATTAACAAACTAGGTGTAACTGGTATGTCATGTCATTAGTAAAGGTGTATGGCTTGACCTCACGGCATGTTCATACTTAGCCATATTGTAGCTCCTGTTCTGACAATAAATCAGTATTGCCAAAAGCCATGCGCGTTAGCAAAAGCGACCTCCACCCAACTACTCCTTCCCACCCCACTTAAAAAAAAGAATAAAGATTTTAATAAGAAGAAGTATGTTGAGAACAGACTGCAAGGTTTAGCACGTTCACGCCGCTCCGTAAAAATTATAGAGATAAGTGTCTCGTACATCATAAAGGAGGCGATCTTAAACAAGTCATTTATGGTAGTGATAAAAGGCCAAATCTTCAAGCCCCCTCCAAAATTAAGACCTCACTCGCGGTCTGTAGGTGAGAAAATAAAGGAAATTGTAAAAGGTGCTACAAAGCTTAAAAGTAAAGATGTAATAAGTTGTTTATTCAAAAATAGTGAAAACATCTAAAAAATTATGACCTGCAAAGTAAAGATAATTTATGCCACAGGACACTAAATTGGACCCCCACCCCCCAAAAAAAACCCCAAAAACTTGTTTTGACCGCTTCCACCGCCCCAAAAAAGAGTACATTGAATGTAACGAGCCAAGGAGTAAATCTTGTAACGCAAGCCCTATTGGTTGTGTAGATGGAAGACTAAAAAAATCCTTATATTGGCCTCTTGGAGGTGGTGAGAAAAATAACCAATGTAAGATTAACAAAAATTGCTGTGCCATAAAGGGGTTAAATATTGGATTCTACTTGTGTGCACTGAAGAGAAGTTTTCTATACTTGAAGTGTATAGATTTGTAGGTAGAATTAGAATCTGCAATGTAGATGCTCATCTTAGGAGAGAACAAGGAAAGCCATTTATCAAAATGGTCTTTGTAGTCATAGGCTTTGAACAAGTGCCTAAGCCTTTCATTCTTCCCAGTAGGCAGTTTAACCGCTTCCTGCCAGCAGTCAATTTTTGGCTTTCATTTTTATTGGTAATTGTATTAGAGCACTTTTAAATGACCATACAAACAGTTCTCTTGACTTTCTTTACCGCCGCCTTAACGGCTCGCCTCACCGTCTTGTGGATTAGTGTGTTGCTGGCAGAATAGGGATTTTGCAAAGCTCCTGTAGTTGCCACAGCTGCACTAAGGAACGCATGTGTTGTACTTCACAGCCCTGTTCGCTTGAGCGTCGCAGGTCCTCTGCTAGCTGTCCCGGGAAGCAGCAATAGAAACTCCGCTCCACGCCACTTAACCCTTTTGATTTCAGTGGTTTGTGACCACAAGGCATAATACAAACACGGTCAATTCCATGCTCTGTCGGGGTCGATCGGGACTTCTCGGTGACCCGTATGGGGAAAAGGGATAGTCTGTAAATGCACAGCCCTAGGGGACCTATGAGTAGACCCCAGGTCTGTCTGTATTATAAGTGCCTTATCGGTTCTGGAGCCTCAGTGTGTACCCTGATCTACTGCCTGCGTCAAACTGGCACAAGATTGTAATGTATTACCATATATTGCTATGCTAAGCGTACTTAATTGTAAAAAAATTTTTTTTAAAAAAAAAAAATTTTGTAAAAAATTAAAAAAATCACAAACAAAGAACCTCACATTGGGAAATCCACACCCCTTATAACCTGAAAATTTAAAATCAAAAAAGTTTTTTAAAAAAAAAAAGAAAAAACCCTTTTTTTAAAAAAAAAAAAACATTTTTTTAAAAGGAATTTAAAAACCAAATTCCTCCAAAAAGTGCAACAAACTCCCCGCATAAAAAAAAAGGGGCCTCACACAACTGCTTCATTGAAAAAAATAAAAAGTTACGACTTTTTGAAGTGCAAGGAGGCAAAAACTAAAAAAAAAAAAAATGTGCTGATCGTTAAGTACTTTTCAGACGTTCGGCTTAAGGGGTTACATTTGTGCTGCAGCACCATTTTCTGTGACCAATAAATTTTTTTTTTTTCCAACTACGGACCCGAAGCTAAAGTGTAGTTTTTCTTGGCACTATTTTAGGATACATGCCTTTTTTAATGACTTTTTATTCTAATTTTTAGGGGATGTGAAAAGACCCCCCCTCCCCTCCAAAAAAAACAAAACCAAATTCGGGTTTCATTTGAAACTTTCTTCTATGGTTTTTCACACCCCGGGGAAAAATTTATGTTATTTTTTTAATAGCTGGGGACTTTGCCAGCCGCAGCAACACAAATTTTAGTGGAATTTTTTTTTGAAAAAAGAAAAAAGGAGGGCAATTTGATCATTTAGTAATTTTTTTTTTTAAAGGGGGGGCCTCGATCTTTTGCACTTTTTTCTGAAATTATATAAATAAGGGTTTGAAAGGGGGGCCAAGATGAGGGTTTCTCTACAGTACAAATTTTCCTAGTGAAAAAAAATCTTTAGTAATGTTAACATAGCGGCTATGGAAGGGCCTCAAATTAAGTTTCCCCGGCTGCCGGGGCCAAACAAATCAGAAACCCCTGCGATCTTGCAGGGGTGATGTAGCGCCCAAAAAGGGGTTAAACAGCGGGATCAAGCCGGTTTCTGATCCCTACTGTTAGTGGGGGTACCCAGTTTAAAATTTAAAAACCAAACCCCCACTGCCAATTTTTTGCAAATTTCCCAATTAAGTTTGGGAAACCTCACCAACGATAGAGGGTCCCCCAACCCTATACTATTTGCTGCAATTTGGACAACAAAACATTCTTGATAAAGGGAGGCCCAGTGTTTTCTGGGTTTCATAGCCCATTAGGTGTTTTGAGGGATCAAAGATCTGGGACCGGGGAGTGAGGGACACATTTTCTTTTTTGGGAAAAAGTTTTTCCCAAAAAAGGAAAACCATGGAGGCCACTGCCTCCCCAAAACCTAGCTCTTTCCCTATTTTTTAGACAATACTTCACTTTCCCTTAAATGTTCCCTCTGAAAAAAGGTTGAAAATGTGCAGATTTTTTTTCCAAAGGTTCAAGGGACTTTTCAGTCCTTAACGGTGTAATTTTACCCCCCCCACCGAGAAGACCCCCAAAACATCCTGAAAGGGCTTTATGTTGCAACCACAAACTTTTACTGTTTCGACCTCCTGGATCTAAGTTACATACAGATACTTCTCATCCTTGAAAACCCACTGTAACATCAGACACAGGGAAATTAACCAACAGCTTATGATATGTTTTTTACACATTTCCCGAACTAAACCGAAACCCCCACCTGTTTTTCAATTTTTAAAATATAAAAAAAAAAAAAAATTTTCTTTATTTAAATACAAAAAAGGTCGATTTTGTAGATGGACTGTAAAATTTTGGAAAGTCCCGGTTTTTTCTTAACTTTTCAAACCCAAATTTTTGCGCTCCAAACTCGTGGGCCCGAAACCTTCTTCACCCCCCTCTCGTAAAATGCACCATCGAAATGTCCCTGATCCCAATGTCCCCCCTCCCTTTCTCCAAGGGAGCGTAGTTTAAAAGCTTCTCTATCAGATCCACATGAGCAAGCAGCATACGGCGGCAGCAGTACCTCTTCAGGCCTAATGCATCCAGTGCATCGCTAGAAAGATAGGAGAGAAGAGAGACGGTGAATGAAAAAACAAACGGACAGGGGGAAAAGGAAGGAGATACCATCGGGAAAGACCCCCAAAGGGGGGATTTGGGAAAGGGGTAGAAGCTTTAAACACCTGAGGGGAATGCAGACTTCTTGCCACTTTTTGCCTCACCGAAAAATTAACCTTGACTAAACAAGTATTTTCCACCTTCAAAAGAATAATTTTGCTAATCAATTTGGGGTTTTCCCGGGTTTAGAGCACCAGCAAAAAATGGCCTATCCCAAAGGGGCGTGCCCCAATGATAACTCACAAGAGGAAAAAATTTAAAAAAAATTCCACCTCCCTCTCCCTAAAACCAACCAATTAACCAAAGTTAAAAAGTGGTCCAGCTCAAGGTTTTCCAAAATGCCTCAGAAAAACAAATTTTTAACTTACAAAAGGTCTTTTCCGGGAAAAATGTTTAAAGGGGGGTTCCACCATACGGGTTCCCCCGGTGCTTCAGACTCACACCAACATTTAGGGGTGTTGGGGGGCTCTACACACTGATGGGCATTCAAACTCTGGGTATTCCTAGCTGAGGGCCAGGAAAGAGTGACATTTTGATTTGGGGAGGTTTTTAAACATTTTAAAGCAGAAGACTACAGAGTTCTAAAGGGTAAAAGCTTGTAGGTAAGGGTATGTTTACACCGCGTCTTTGAATATGTTTTCAATCTGAAAAATGTATTCAGAAGCCATGTGTAAAATGCATCCAACACAACCAAAGTGTGCTGCGTGTTTGGATGCGTTTTTGATTAAACAGAAACGCAGAATTGACATGCAATTCTTTGATCGCACCCGCAAGACGGACCCGACAGGCGCGAAGCAAACACGCAGCAGTGATCTCTCATGTGAACGCCACTGCGTGTCTGTCATTGCCGGCAGTGATAAACTCACTGCCAATTGTAAGATGCGTCTCTGGGTCCGTTCTGAAAAGCATATGTTCATACGGATGCAAGATGTTCACACGGCGTAATTTCGGCACGCATTTGCACTATAATAGAGGTGAGGTGTGCGGCGAAATTACGATAATCCATAGATGTACAGTCAGGGTGGCAGGTTCGCCCAATTTTTATGTAAACCACCCCATATTTATGAAACAAGGCTGGACCATTGTAAATTCAGCACTTCTCCCCCAGACACCCTCATAGATTGTAAGCTCTTGCGAGCAGGGCCCTCACACCTTGTGTCTCACCTGTAAGTAGCTTTCACTGTGTAATGTCTGTCTTTTGTCTGTAATTATACCCTCTATATTGTAAAGTGCTGCGGAATTTGTCGGCGCTATATAAAGATTATTATTAGTTCTCAGAGAACTATGGATTACGCCTCCTCTCCTCGTTCGTACAATACGATCGTATAGTACGCGCGTGGAAATAAGTGACATGTCAATTATTTGTGGCAAATACGCGCCGCGGGAGTACACGCTGATCAGCGCAAGCTCCCGAAAGACACAATGTGCCACAGTGCATCGTGTGACCATACTCTTAGAGAACAGAGAGATGGTCAGTAACTAAGGGAGCTGGTGCAGGAGATTAGACCTCTTCTAGCTCCGAAATTAAGCAAAATCAGAACATCAGTGAATTTGGTAATAATCTTTTCTTACTTTTGCCTACATGTTTAAAGTTAATGAATCTCTTGATAAGTATGGTTTGTAGATAAACGTCAGATACACTGCTGATCTGCTGCACATGTGTTTGTCTGGAAGATCCAAACAATTACGAACATGTTTATAGCACAACATCTGTATTAGTGCAGTGCATGCAGTGATTGGTGGCCTAGTAGCACCTTTCTACAGTGTAGTAGAGCGTGGTACTACCATGTCCTGTACTGCTTTTACATGTGCCAGATGAGTGGCTTCTTTGGGTCCATTTTCGTTTTTTCAGGTACATATTGTATAAAGTACATGACCCAAAGAAGCTCTTGTCCTCAAATTAGAAGCAGCTCTTTCTGATGTTATACGGAAGACTTGCTTTATCTGTAGCAGCGTCAATTTCTTTACTCGCCATTTTGCATTATGTTGGTGACAATTTAGGCTTCGGAACCAATAAGCAGTTTTCCATAGCGTTATTGATTCAACATACAATGGTCGTTCCAGATAATGTTGCATAATGAGGGAGCACTGCACTATAGTTGGCCTCCTTTACCAAGCATTCTGCCCTTTTTCTTAGTAATATCCATTTCTGGGAAAGCAGGCAACAATCCACACCACTAATCTTCCCTGTTATCCATCAATATCAAAGTGCAATACTTAGGATATTTTAACAAAGCAGATTTCACCTTAAAACCTGTCACATTGAAAATGCTATGTGATCTGCTGGTAGCAGGTTACAGAGCAGATATTTTGTTCTGTGTGGAAATATTTAACAGAACTTGTATTTTATTCATTTAAATCTCTGCTTATTCTGTGTAAGCTCAGTAAGTGGCGTCATTGGTGATTGACAGCCTTTAGTAATTTGTCAATCACCAATAGGACCACCTACTTGCCTGCATTTACTCTTTCCAGCCTGTAGTTCGCAAGTGAATACAAGTAATAACATTATAGACTTACAGGGGATGGGGAACTTGTAGCACAACAAGCTGAACTGGATGGACCTGTGTCTTTTCGGCCTCACAAACTACGTAACTTTTTATCTTTGGGTCCTGCTGGCAGAACTTCATAATGGGAGCAGAGGACAGCAGTTCAGAGCTGGGGGGTTGTGTACTGCTGTCATGAAAAAGATGACTACAGCTCTGTACAGATTATACAGTGACCTATGAGTCTTAACTATTAGCATTATCAGGACAGCAAGTACAGAGCTGGGGGTGTGTTTACACACTTATGTCAGCACAATGTCTAGCAATGACAACTGTGGAGGGAAGTCCTAGATTGCAATGCAGTCTGGGACTTTTTGGAAAGAGATGCTGAACACCTCCTTGTTTAGCAAATATGCATGAAACAAAACTACAGTGTCCTGTTGTTCTCAATGGGTATACGTCCTACAGTTTGGTTTCCATATACGGTCAGGTGGTAATAATTAAAAAAAAAAAAAAAAAAGAAAGGCTATCATTTAGTTAACCAGGCCGCAGATGGGGTAATCCACATTCTAAGACGCTGTAAAAATTATGCCACAAAGAAAGAAAAAAAAAAAAAGTGGCAGTGATGTGAGGATGCCCCACAGAATGTCTGGGTACTTCTCGTGGGGCATAATATCTCATGGCAATCTACCCTACAGACTAGTTTAACTGGCAGTACAGGCAGTCCCTGGGTTATGAACGGGATAGGGACTGTAGGTTTGTTCTTAAAGGGGTTGTCTCACTACATAAATTTATCTTACCTCAGTCCTGTTTTCATTTTGAATTCAGGGACGTGTTTACTGGCTTCTACTAGGTTGCAGTAGAAGCCAGGTCTGGAGCTATAGCAACCAGTGCTGGCAGCATATCATGAGAGATTAAACAGGTCTGTAGCTATAGCAACCTGAGGAGCTGATGCAGCCCATATAAGAGGGGATAACTAGGAATAAGTAGGAAACTGCTAATGGACATATATTGCAAAGGGACTTGTTTTTGCAAGATCTTTAACATAAAAAGCAGTCCTTGTAGTAAGACAACCCGTTTAAGTTGAATTTTTATGCAAGTCAGAACAGATACACTTATTAAATGTAACTCCAGCACAAAAGTTTGTTTTTAGTTTCGGATAGTGCATGGAAGGGTTTTTACATTTGTTTTACTGCCTGTGCCCCCGTTTCACCTCATTTTGACCATATCTGCTTCTGTTGCATGCTGGAACTTGTAGTTCAATATCTACTATCTGCTGTGGAACATGAAACTACAAGTTACATCATGCCCCAGAAGTCTCCATTTGTAACTGGGGACGGCTGTAAGTCGGAATGTTGTATGTCAGGGACTGCCTGTATTTTGGTCAGTGTTTGACATCCGTATCTGTAAGCAAAAAAACAGGGGTGGA
Source organism: Phyllomedusa bahiana (assembly GCA_025379985.1). NCBI lineage: Eukaryota > Metazoa > Chordata > Amphibia > Anura > Hylidae > Phyllomedusa > Phyllomedusa bahiana. The sequence continues at coordinate 239,246 of JAODAL010000537.1, read as the reverse complement.
TTCAGGGGCGGAGGGAATCTTTCCACTCTACTTTCCTGTATAGCTTCCACTACTCATTTCATCTGACAAATTCTGATGTAAAATACTAACCAAAATACAGCCATGTGAACCAAGTACTGCCACATACTGCGACTCCGATCTATACCAAAAGTTTGTTTCACTGCATATCTGCCCATTTTTCAGTTTGATCGTGGCGGCACAAGGGGAAAACGCAAGTCACCACAAAAATCACATTGCCCTTAATTTTTACACCACACTAATTTGCAATAAAATTACACATTCGCTCAGTTTAAGCCACCTGGTGGTTGTTACATATCTATGCCATAAAGGCAGGGTTATTACTTGTTTGCCAGAAACCGGTAAAAGCAGCAGATAATATTTAAAAGGGAACCTATGAGGTGGTTTGTGCCTCCCAGAGATCAGGATGTGATAGAACAAGATGATCTTAGTAAAAAGCAGAGAAAATACTAACGGGATTCCTTAAGTGAGAGTGAAGTCCTGCTGACCCCACCCACATACAGTGATTGACAGTTTGCTCTGTACACACACTGATGCAGCGAAAGCTGTCAATCATATGTGGGCATGGTAAACAGTAATATCACTCAAATTTCCGCTCCCCCGTCTACTCCTCTCCCCCCGACCACCCATGTGATCTCTCACTTCTATGCTCTCCTCTCGGCGCAAAACAGAGAAGGCCGACTAGCAAAATTTAGGGAGCGGTGTGAGATGGATCTGGGCGAGATGACTGACGACCAATGGGATCTCTGTATTGCCTCACCTAAGATGGTCTCGTATAATCTTAATGACAGGCAGACTCAGCTATTTATTGTACATAGGGGCCTATTACACTAACATCACGACTCGTAAGTTCCAGACAGGATATGTAGATGAAATGCCGCAAATGCCACCTAACTTCGGGCTCTTTCCTGCACCTAATATGGTCCTGCCCAAAGATATTGGGTTTTTGGTCTCAGATAATTCAATTCTTAAACGATAGGATGGGGTGCCCAGTTCCCCTCACCGCATTGGTTTGCTTGTTCGGACCCGCACCGGACACTCTGGGATCCCACTCGAAATACATATTTGTTGCTGAGGTTCTCTACTATGCATGGAAAGTTATCGCACGTAAGTGGTTGGCGGCTGGGTCGCCTTTAGTGGCGGAGTGGAGGGGGTTGATCAATGGCATGTTACCACATCTGAGGTGGCTTTATCGGCGTAGAAATAAAATGAGTAAATTCGATAAAATTTGGGGACGGTGGATGAGCTCCCCTGGCACATTTACGTTGTCGAGGGCTCTGGACTATGAGTCTCCTGCGACTCCTTGAGATGCCAACAGAGTGGACGGGGTCGATTAATGGCAAGAGGCCGCATCTGAGGTGGCTTCATTGGAGTAGAAACAACAAAATGGGTAATTTCGATATCATTTGGGGTCGGTGGATGAACTCCCTTCGCGTAGTAGCGCTCTCGTGAGATCTGGATTGTGGGTCTTCCGCTGCTCCTCGGGACGCGGTCACCCCGGGCGTGGTTCGCACTCTCCCTTCCCACTGGCCCTGCTGGGTAACCTGCACAGGGAGATTATATACCTATACCTTTGTTTTTGCTTTTCTCACCGCCCTAGTGGGCTGAATGCAACATATGTGTATAACTGAGACACTTATGATATTGAGAATCTGCTATTTTTCTATATTGTTAAGGTTGTCCCTGGTCGTTCCAGGGAAGTTAAGTTGCAGTCTGTAATAGCATTGGGATACTTGTGTTCACTATAAAGTGGTGGCTCTGTAATCATACATATGTATGTAAATATGACTCCATATTACCACGATGTACTGTATATGTCCACAAATTATACTGTCATGATGTACCTATTATTGGATCCTTCAAATAAAGTTTGTTAACCCAAAAAAACCCAGCAATATCACTCTCTTTTTTGGCATTTTCTCTGCTTTATACTGAGATCATATAAATCTACATAAAAGAACTCAACCTCTCTCGCTCTTTGATTTGGTATATATGATTGAATTAAAAATCAAGAGAAAATGCCACCAGAGAAAGTAAAAGGACTGCTGACCCTGCCCACATACAGTGATCGACAGTTTGCTCAGTACACACACTAAGGCTATGTTCACACGGCTTAACTGCGGGGCGTAATTTCGCCCCGCAATTACGCCGTGTGGCCGGGGTGGGAGCGGGGGAGTGAGCGGGGGGGGCCGGCACTTCGCCGGCCCCTAGACAGTCATTGCTAGCGGCGCGTATACGCCGCTAGAAAGTGACCTGTCAATTATCTCCCGCCCGGCGGCTTCGCCGGGCGGGGAGAGGAGACGTAATGAATAGTTCTCTATGAGAACTGTGCATTACCGTAGTTACTGGGACGGATTCAGGCCCGTAATTAGCGCACTTCGGCGCGTAATTACGGACTGAATTACGTCCCAGAATAAGCCGTGTGAACATGGCCTAATAGAGCGAAAGCGGTCACTGCATGTGGGCTGGGTAGGCAGGACTTTCACTGTCAAGTTGTCCAGTCAGGATTTACTCTACTTTTTAGGGCCCGTATACACGGCAATGGACAAATACCGGTCGGTCTTTTTTGTCCGCAAAGAGCGGAGAAAAGTCATCCCCCTTCACGTTCACATATTCCGTCCGAAAACCGTGGGGAGTGCTGCACGGGTTTTCCATAGGAGCCCGTTGTGCTAGTTTTTCAGACAGTCTGCAAAACCGCAAACCCGTGCCGTGGGGACATGCCCTTACTCAGAAACCCTGCTCTAAATCATATAAACCTACATATCACAAAGCTCAGATTTTCTCCATCACATTCTGCTCTGATATAGGGCAGCATAACCCACCTGACATGTTCCCTTTTAAGGGGTTTTCTCACCACACTATTTCACAGAGTCACATGCAGCTTGTTATCCTCTTTCTCATCAGGCTGTGGGTAGTTATATAGCAGCGATTAACATATTTAGCTTCTCTATAACTAGCTGTGACATTACAAAGACGTAAGTGCAGGAGATTTTATCTGTGTACACAAAGTACCAATTGCTTATCTCTAAACAAAAGGTAATCTTGTTAGAGATAAAGGGCCACATGTATGAAAAGTGTTCAGGTCTAAAACTCACTTTGTTTCCCATAGCAACCAATCAGAGAGCCTCTCTATTTTTTTCCAGAGCACTATATGAAGTGAAAGGGGCTCTCTGATTGGTTACAATGGGAAACAAAGTGAGTTTTATTCCTAGACAGTTTTCATACATGTGGCCCAAAGAGGCGTCTCCTCTCGAGTGACGTCACTCCCTGCTCTGTCTAATCAGGAAGATAGATATGGACGGTAACCATAGAAACCTGTGTGCACTCAGAGCAGATAAAATCTCATCTCCTGACCAAAGTAAAATCAAAAGACTAATTTATTTGTATAAAAGTCTTCAATTACCTGTCCTTACTAGCTGAAAGCTAATCTTTGTAGTGAGAAAACCCCTTTAAAGGGGTATTACATTATTGGCAAATAACAGTTATTCACTGTACAATAAAAAGTTATACTATTTTCTAACATCCCTTACAGTTTTTATGATCTCCGCTCGCAGACACAATTTATACCTGCAGGCTCCAAATCAGTCCTGGTCATTTGATGGACACAGAGGCGCGCGGCATGACACAGTAAAATAATCAGATGACCAGGAAAGATTTTTTTTTTTTTATAAAGTTTTATAAATTGAGTGACTGCAAACAGAGTCTATTGGAAAATCGTATAACGTCTTTACCAGCTTAATAGACGAGGAACTCAATTTTTTATTTTTCCATTTTTGCAGGATATGTTCACGGACTGTGAGAGCAAAAAGTAATAATGGTAATAGAAAAACACATTGAACTGATGTATAGATATAAGGCACAGCAGCGCCGAACACGCAGAACATACCCTTCGGTGTACTCAGCCTGCAGCAGCCCCAGATACGCCTCCCACTTATTGCCGACGATCTTCCCACATGTGAAGCATCTGACAGGGATAATCATTTTGTTGAATTTCTAGCAGGAAAGAAAAGACATGAAATTGGGTCATAAGCCGTGATAAGACGCAGCCAAATAATAACAAATGTTCCGCCGGGACCTCTCGATGCCCTTGCTCTGGGCTACGGCGTGCTCTGGAGACAGGACAGCTATAAGATAATAAGCCAGTGTATCAGCTGCTAATGGCGTGATCAATGCTGCGCTGCCATGTTATAGCATTTACTGGCTTTGGCAGCCTTGAGTGGATTAAGGAGTGAAGTCTCCAGAAACGGATCATTTTATAGAAGGTTTAATGGATCAACAGGGAACAATTACCGATCCAGTGACACAGGCGGTAGAGACGCCCCGGCTAGAGAACGCAGGAGATAGGTAAGGCAATAGGTGGCTGTGATCTGAAGCCGATCCTCGTCATCCTCAAAGCAAGCAGCGATCAGATCATTGCTGATCACACAAGATCCCCAGTGACCAAGATCTACAAGCAAAGATATGATAGAGCTGCCAAATATTTCAGCAAGTGACCACAGAGGCCCAATTTATATGATAGATTCTCCTGATAGGGGACAGGTTTCAGGGATTGTTAACTCTTCTTTGGATCTGAAACAAGCCCCAATACAGCTTAGAACAATCTATAATAAAATCTCAATGGGCACTTGTTGATTTTTTTTTTTTTAGTTCTAACTTCCGATGTACATAGGACACTCCATTCCTTCTTTGAGGATCATTTGTCGCTCCCAGAAGAACCTACAAGTCTGCATAGTGGTTGTACCACTGGACAGCAGACAGAGGGTAGCATAAAAGCTTTTGTTTTCTGGTGTCATCCCTTCTACCAGTGCAGAAATACTGCACCATCAAGAGCCTCTGCTTGTATTGTTCTCTGTAGTATTGCTCAGAAGTATAAAGGTGAAACAGATGCTGGGGAATACCTCGGCATCTCAAGAACCACATTACAAAGGTTAAAGCGGTTGTCCACTTTGAAGGGGATTTTTCACAAAGCCACAGGCAGCTTCAGATTCACACTTCCAGGTTGGCCTGTGGGTGGTTCTACAGTGCTGACCAAAAGTATTGGCACCCCTGCAATTCTGTCAGACAATACTCAGTTTCTTCCTGAAAATGATTGCAATCACAAATTCTTTGGTATTAATATAATCATTTATTTTGCTTGCAATGAAAAAACACAAAACAGAATGAGACAAAAATCAAATCATTGATCATTTCACTCAAAACTTCAAAAATGGGCCGGACAAAAGTATTGGCACCCTCAGCCTAATACTTGGTAGCACAAACCCTTTTCCAAAATAACGTGAACAACCGTTTCCCCGAAACCATAAATGAGTTTTTTTAAAATGCTCTGCTGGAATTTTTTTGCCATTCTTTTTTGGCAAACTGTCCGGCCCCTGAGTTTTTGAAGGGTGCCTTCTCCAAGCTGCCATTTTGAGATCTCTCCACAGGTTTTCTAGGGATTCGGGTCTGGATCTTGCGGCCCCATTTTAGAAGTCTCGCGTGCTTTCTTCAAACCTTTTCCCCTGTTTTTTGAAGGTGTTTTGGTCATTTGCCCTTTTTGGAAGACCCATGACCTCTGAAGGAACCCACTTTCTCACCGGGGGCCCTACTTTAGCTGGAAAAAATTTGTTGTATCTTCAGACTTCATAACGCCATGCCCACGGTCAAGAGCCGGCCCCGAGGCAGAAAGCAAACCCCAAAACACGGGAACCTCCGCCCCTGTTTTTCTGTAGGGGAAAAGTGTTCCTTTCTTTGAAGCCTTTTTTTTTTCCCTGTAAACTCTATTTGATGCCTTTTCCCAAAAACCTACTTTTGTCTCATCTGCCGAAAATTTTTTCGAAAACTTTTAAACTTTCTCGGGTAAGTTTGGGCAAACTCCGGGCCGGGCTTTTGCTCCGGGCCGGGGCTTTTTTATGCTCGGGGAAAGAAAGTGAGGTCCCCCGGGTACCCAAAAAACCATACAGCCCCTTTTCTTTTCGGGACCTGGGGGGATAAAAAAAGGTTGAAAACTTTTTGTACCCTCAAATTGAAAGGGCATTTGAACTTTTTTGGGATGTTAGTCGGGGTTCTTTAACCCCCCCCCACCCCGCACAGTCTTGCGTTGAAATCTCTTCCGTAAATTTTTCTTTTCCATCCACATCTAGGGGAGGTTACCAACGGGCCCAAAGGGGGTTTTACATCTGGGAAGGGGTTAGCCACATCCATGGGGAAAGGTTTTACCCCAAAAGTCCCCATGGGCTTTTACATCAAGGGGGGTTAAAGCCCCCGGGGCCATGGGCTTTACATCTAGGAGGTTAGCCCCCTGCCAGGGGTTTTTAACATCTGGGAAAGGTTAGCCACAGTGCCATGGGCCTTTAAAACGGGGAGGTTACCACAGTGCCATGGGGTTTACAACTAGGGAGGTTGCCCCCGTCCCCAAATGGGCTTTTACATCTAGGGGGGTTTAGCCCCCCGTGCCAGGGGCTTTACACCCGGGGGGTTTACCCCACATTTGCCAGGGGGGCTTTACATCTCGGGGGGTTTTAGCCAAAAAGGGGCCAGGGGTTTTTAACATTTTCGGGGGGGTTTACCACAGTGCCATGGGCTTTACATCTAGGGGGGTTAGCCACATCCCAAGGGGTTTTTTCATCTCGGGGGGGTTTTACCCCACGTCCCCATGGGTTTCCGCCACATCTAGGGGGGTTTAGCCACAGGAAAAGGGGCTTTACACCCTTGGGAGTTTAGCCACATCCCCATGGGCTTTACATCTCGGGGGGTTTTAGCCACAGTGCCTTTGGCTTTAAAACCTCGGGGGGTTTACCACGGGTGCCATGGGCGCCGTCCCATCAGGGAGGTTAACCCCACAGTGCCATGGGCTTTACACTTCTTGATAAACCTGCGCACGGAAACCCCGGGAAACCATTCAGGTTTTTGGGAGATGGACTTGTACCTTGAGATTGTCCATGCTTCCTCAAAATTTTGGTTCCAAGTCCCCCAGACATTTTTCCTTTGGTTTTCTTTCTTTTTTCCATCCCAAAATGTGGCCCAAAAAAGGGAACACAGGACAGAGGTTGAGTAAAATTTTTAACCCAATGTCACCCTGGCCAAGTGTGATTTTAGTTATTCCCCAACACCGGGATTAAGGTGCCACGGGTTTAAGTTACGGGTTGCTTTTTAAAATTAAACAAATTAGAAAAGCATCACATGATTTAAAAACAGGGCCAAAAACTTTTTTTCCACCCCTTTTTTTTTGTGGAATTATACCCAATTTGGCTTTAAAACCATTCTTTTTAGTATTTTTTTCCATTGAAGAAAAATTAAAATTGAATATTTTAAATTTATAAAAACCAATTTGTGATTCAGTCATTTTTCGGGAAAAAATTTGAGTATTATCGACAGAATTGCGGGGTGTCCCAAATATTTTTGGGCCCAAACCACTTTTGGAACAGCAGAAATTCCCAAATATTAGCTCTGCTTTTCCCAAACCGGGGAAGCCTATAGAAATTTCAAAACAACGTATTTGGGGGCATATCTTGGAGCGTAATTGTGCTGAAAACCGGGGGCTGGGATGGGTCCCCTATTTTGCGGGGTCAGACCCCGTCATAAAAAGTCGGAGTCAGCTGCAACGCTCCCCGCAAATACGGAAAAAAATCACACCACACATTGAGTGCTATGTTATACCTGTGTATTCCGGGGAAAACTAAAGTGAAATGAGGCTGGGCCATAGCGCTGTTGAAAGTACTCACTGGCCAGTTCATACTTTCAACAGTAGGTGTATTGTGGCACGCACAGGTACGGGCTGCAATACGCAGTGTGAACTCTGCCTTAGAGTGACAACTGCTAGAAGTTTATAAACTGTAGTGAACAAGGTGTTAACGGGTTAAAACCTGTCATTAACTTCAATAAACAAGCTCCTGTCTGGAGAGAACACTCAGCAGGGAGTGAATCACCATGGTTGGACAAGGCTACTAAAGCAATCAGAGCAGAGAGAAACTTGTGTGTGCAAGCAGTTCATAAAATCTCCTAAACAATGTATTTGTTAATAGTCTATTTCCCTTTGCCTTCCTGTTTAAAGCTGATCAATGGGGTGAGAAAACCCCTTTAATGTTATATTGCAATTGGGTCAGCGTAGGGAGAAGGAGGGAAAAAAAAAAACAAAAAAAAACCTCCCAGTCCTCTGCAGAGTTCCCTGGGATCCAGTCTTCTTCACTTCCACCGTCTCCCAATACAAAAGAAAGGTTAATGCATCATAGGAAGGGGATAGAGCCCAGAACTGCATAGGAGTGGATCCCAGGAAGCTACGGAGTTTGACCTTGAACAGATTTTTGGCTGGTTTCCGGATTTATATGTTTCTCGTTTTAGTAGTAAAACCGCCATCTTTGTACAACCTTTAGTATTGTTAACACAATACAAAAAGATGTACACAAGATGGCGCCTCCCAGTGCGCAAGCACCCTAGGGTAACTCAAAATACAAGTGAAAAAAAAAGTTTTCTTTTTTTTTTTTTTACACTTTTAAAAAGTTCAAATCAACTCCTTTTGCCATTTTACAAATAAAAGTTACACATAATTGGTCTCTCCACATCCGAAAAAGTCTGATCTATTAAAATATAACAATTTATCCCCCGAAGAAAAAAAATTACAAACGTCAAAATTGTAGTTTTTTGGTCATTTCAGGTCCCCTAAAACTTGGAATAAAAGTGATCAGTGATAGTGATCAATTCCAAAATGGTACCAATAAAAAGTACACTTCAGCCTGCAAAAAATGCATCCTCAATCTGGTGTATAGGCAGAAATGCAAAAGTTATTGGGTGCAGAAAGGGTCGCGGTGGCGCAAATTTCAAAAATAGAAAATATTTGAATTTTTTTACGATAATATTAACGCAAACCCTGCATATTTGGTATTGTCGGAATCTTATCAACTTGCAGAATACAGATAACACATTAATTATACCGGATAGTGCAAGTATGTATTTCACAGTTTGACTTACTTAGAATTTTTTTTTGGGAGGGGGGGGGGGGGGGGGGGGTTTCAAAATATTTTCTATTCTAAGGTGAATGACACCATTAGAATGCACATCTTCTCCCACAAAATAAAAGCCTTCATATGTCTATGTAGGTGGAAAAATAAAACCGTCATGGCACTTGAAAGACGAGGAGAAAAAAAAAAAAACACGAACGTGCCAACCCCCCAAAAAAAGCGAATTCACATGGTCATTTTTGTAATGAATCTATATAAAAATACAGTAAGTCGAATGTTTCAAAATCACAGATTTCTAACCAGTCAACCATCAGTATTAATGAACTATACTGGACCACAAAGAAAACTTTAAAGGGGTTGTCTCACTACAAGGATTGCTTTTTATGTTAAAGATCTTGTAAAAACAAGTCACTTTGCAGTATGTGTCCATTAACAATGTCCTACCTATTCCTAGATATCCCCTCTTGTAAGGGCTGCATCAGCTCCTCAGGTCGCTATAACTACAGACCTGTTTAATCTCTCCTGATAGGCTGCCAGCGCTGGTTGCTATAGCTACAGACCTGACTTCTACTGCAGCCTAGTAGAAGCCAGAAAACACGCCCCTGAATTCAAAATGAAACCAAGAAAACAGGACTGAAGTAAGATGAATCAATGCAGTGAGACAACCCCTTTAACCATTCCAATACCCAAGCTCACCAAAGAAACCTGGACTTAACTACTTAACCACTGTAGACCAAAGAATCAGGTATTAACCAGAGACAACCCGGGAAACTGGCATTAAAGAGGTTCACAGCTTATGTTAAAATACTTTTGAAAATCCAACTGTATTTTATCTTCGCTGTACCTTGTTTTTTGCGCAAAAAACATGCTCAGTTTTCGGATTTGCCGCCGGCCCGGTAAACTGAATGTAAGGGAATCCGTTGTAACCTAGAACATGTTCTATTTTCTGGCGGTTTAGAAATCCGACAGTAGAAAATCCGTGCTGTGTAGACTATTGCACAGATTTTCTATTGCGGTCTAAGGGCTTGTTCACACGACGTTTTTGATGCTTTTTACGGATCCGTTTTTGATAGCTGAAAAACGCATCCAGAAAGCGGATCCGAAAAACGCAACAGTTGATACTTTATTCTGATCCGTATTGCATGCTGTTTAACATGCGTTTTACGGATCCGCTTTGCGAATGCGTTTTCAGTTCTCTCTCTCTCTCAGTCTCCTGCCCGCACCTCCTCTCATAGTCTCCTGCCCGCACCTCCTCTCTCAGTCTCCTGCCCGCACCTCCTCTCTCAGTCTCCTGCCCGCACCTCCTCCCTCAGTCTCCTGCCCGCACCTCCTTCCTCAGTCTCCTGCCCGCACCTCCTTACTCAGTCTCCTGCCCGCACCTCCTTCCTCAGTCTCCTGCCCCGCTCACATGCTTCAGCCGCGCCGTCCCGCGATCCACCTGCAGCCGCTCACTGCGCTTTTCGCATCCGCTTTCAGGATGCAAAGCGCAGCTGATACGTACCCGGAGTGTGGAGCACTTTTGGACAGGTGCCAAAAGCGGACTCCATTATCTCCTATGGGCTTTGACTTGCGTAAAACGCAATAAGAATTGACATGTCAATTCTTAAAGCGGATGCGAAAAGCGCAGGAGAGCTCTCAAAAGCGCATCGCTGATCTCCCGTGAGAACAGCGAGGCGCTTTTGCCATTGAACTCAATGTTAATCATACTGACAATTGTTAGATCCGTTTTGCGGATCCGTAAAACGGATCACAAATACGTCGTGTGAACAAGCCCTAAGGGTCACTGGTTACAGTCAAATGTACAGGAGTATTTTTTCCTTCAAGGGGTGAGATCTGTACACACGGCACCAGCCAGAGGTTGTATGCGAGTCACTCTGCAAGATTTATCTGGAAGTGCCCTGGAGTATCATGGGATCAGCAAATCATAAGGCCGGGTTCAAATGACTTTTTTTTCCCACTTGCATTGTGATGAGTTTTAGGCATTGTCTCCACTGCACATATTGTCAGTCATTTTTTGTTTTCTAAAACTGCTGAAAAAACGACTGAAAACATATCCCATAGACTTTAAAGATAGGTCTACACGGCATTGGACAAAAAACTCACTGGAAACAAAATCCTAAACATTCGTACAACCGAATTTTTGTCCACTGCCTGTCAAAAGCTGCAAAAAAACCCAAAAAAAACCTTTTTTTGTCATGTGTTGCATTTTTTGGGATCTTTCTTTGCATAAATGCACATCATTATATATTTGCTGTGGATTTCTGCAAGAAATGCGGCAAAAAAATGTTTGGTGCTTTACATAGACTCCAATAATAAATTTTCTGCCCTGCTCAGTTGTTTTTTGCAACATGTTTAAAATTTTTTTTAAAAAAATGAAAAAATGACCAGCAGGCGGAAAAAAAAAAAAAAAAGAAAGAAAAAAGACGCTTGGTGGGGTCTACAGGACATCTCTTCAGTCTGTTTTTCAACATTTTTATAAAACGCTGAAAAAACCGGCCATTTTTGTGTGCATTGGAGACATACCCTCAGTGCTGGCGTATAGCAGCGTGCACTGTACGTGCCGCTATATGCCCGCGGCTTCAGAGAGACGTGCTGGCCGTGAAGAACTGACATGTCAGTTCTTTCCCCAGGCGCGCATTATGTGCTGGGGGAAAGAACAGGTAATCCTAGCTCTCAATGAGAACAATGAATTCCCGTATTCTACGCTCATATATTAAAGCGCAAGAACGCGCCGAAGTAAGGAACAAGAATACGGCGTGAGAACATACCCCACAGAAATTTTTATCTGCTCGTTTTTGCTGTTGGTCACTTTTTGAAACATGTTGCAAAAAATGACGGAGCAGAAAATGCAATATTGGAGTCTATGTAAGGCGCCGGATGTTTTTTGATGCGTTTTTTTGCAAAAATCCACAGCAATTATAATTCTGCGCATTTCTGCAAAAACCACATGGCAAAAACACGCAAAAAATGCCGAAAAGCAGTTGATTTTTATGATTTGGTTTTCAGTGAGTTTTTTTTGTCTGTGTAGACGTAGCTTTACACATCAATGTAAAAAAAAAAAAGAAGCATACGGAGTATCCCACTAATGGGAATCTGTACTATTCCTGCACATTACACAGCTTTTATGCATCACGTGATGCGTTACACGGCTCATTAAAAATGTTTTCGGAATGGACCATGTCAGGACACAGGTAAGACCTATAGGATGGGGCTAATCTGCGTCCTTAGGCCTCGTTCACACGGCTTATTTTGCCTCGGATTGGCGCCGTACTCCGCGCCGGATTTGCGCTGCAGTACGGCACCAATCCGTCCCTGTCATTACGGTAATCCACTGCTCATAGAGAACAGTGGATTCCGTCGCTCCTCCCCGCTCGGCGAATCCGCCGCGGGGGGAGAAAGTGACATGCACATTATTTACGGCGCGTACGCGCCGTAAACAATGCATTGTCTATGGGGCCGGGAGCGACACCCCCGCCGCGCTCCGGCCCCGCCCCTTATTCACAGCGGTTTTGTGAGCTCAATACGGCTCACAAATCCGTCGGGAATAAGCCGTGTGAACACGGCCTTAAAGTGAAATCTGCGCACAGGTACAAGTAACACATCCAGCAGAAACTCAACGCTGTCTTGGAGATTTCCATTGCATAGTACATGACATATTGTGCAAATGGAAAAAAAATGCTTTGTGAATCTCGCGATACAACACTTCAGTATGCTTTCTCTGTCAATGGCTCCATTTTTAAGATCTCTGCTTGCTGTAATTCAATGGGAATTACAGTTGACTTCAGGCGATGCAAGTCTGTCCTGATGATCACAGGTGGACGGCTCCTTTGGCTATGATCACACAGAGCAGATTTGCCGGGGGCATTTCATACCGATTTTGAATACAGAAAATTGTGGAGGAGGTTTTGAAGCTCTCCATTGATTACTATGGGCATTTTACATGTGGACAACGCCTCAAGAATCAACATGTCACTACTCAGCTGAAACTGCTCCGGAAAACACATGTAAAAACCTTGTTATGTGTTAACTATGATGCATTTTTTCTACAGGAAACAATGAAAATTAACTGGTGGAATTTTGGGGGCTTTTTGGATCCCGTTTTGGGCTGGAAACACTCTAAGGCAGTGTTTCTCAACTCCAATCCTCAGGACCCACCAACAGGTCAAGTTTTCAGGATTTCCTCAGCATTGCACAGGTGATATCATTATTGTCAGTGCATTCTGTGGGAGATCCTGAAAACATGACCTGTTGGTGGGTCTTGAGGACTGGAGTTGAGAAACACTGCTCTAAGGCCCTGTTCACACAACGGATTTGGGCGCGGTTTCCGCGGCCAAAACTGCACGCAGTTTATTAACATGGTTTCCTATGGTAAACCGCGTTAATAAACACATGTCGCGGGTTTGGCCGCGGCCTTGCCGCGCGTGTTGGAGAACTCTCCTGTCAATTCTTGACCGGGAGTTCTCAGCACGCCGGCTGCGCGGTGTTGCCGCGGCTCGCCCCCTGCCTATTAATTTGCATGGGGGCCAACCCTCTCCGCAAGCCGCGCCCCAAGCCACGTCCCACCCGCGCCGAGACCACACCCAGCGCCCGCGGCTCAAACCCGCTTCGGGAGACGCGAGTTTGCGGCGAGGGTCGGACGAGGTTTTGGCTGCGGGAACCGCGGCCAAATAAGTCGTGTGAACATGCCCTAAAAACAGTGCTGAGATCTGCCGCGTGAAGATAACCCGAGACTGTCTAGTCTAAGTTCACACTAAGTGTCTGTCCAGATGGCTTTTTTCGGCGGATTTTCAGACGGTGTACGGATTTGGCAACCATCGGAAAACCAACAAAGTCTCCCCTTCAGCTATGTTCACACGGCTTAAAATGGGCCGTATTTCGGTCCGTAATTACGCGCCAAAGTGCGCCAATTACGGGCCGAAAACGGCCCATTCATTACAGTAATTCACAGTTCTCATAGAGAACTATGGATGACGTCTCCTCTCCCCGCCCGGCGAAGCCGCCGGGCGGGGAGATAATTGACATGTCACTTTCTAGCGGCGTATACGCGCCGCTAGCCGTGAGGGTCGAGGGGCCGGCGAAGTCCCGGCCCCCCGCTCACACCCCGCCCCCCCAGCGTAATTGCGGGGCGTAAGTCCGTCCTGCAAATACACCGTGTGACCATAGCCATAGAGTTTAATAGAGAATACGCCCAGTACTCTACACTGAACGGATTTTCAGCTGGACAGATTTCTAAACCGCCGGCGTTCTGAAAAACTCGGAACGTGAACAATCTTCCACCCGGTTTTCAGGTGGGTGCTGTGCTATTCAATGATTAGGAGGACAGGCGAATCTGTGGACAGAATTGTCTCCCAAAACCATTGAAAAGACAATATTGGCGGGATTCTTGATCAGAATCTTACCGGTATTTTGTCACCGCCATGTGTTAGACAGTACTGATAGATCTGCCCCAATGGGCCTCATTCAGCAGTAATGACTAACAGTAGGACTGTCTGTTTCCCATAGCAACCGGAGGTCAGCTTTCACTTTCCCAGAGCAAAATCAAAATTGAAAGCTGAGCTCTGATTTGTCGCCGAGGGCAACAAGGACAGTCTTGCCATTAGACCGTTTTCATAACCGAGGCCTATTATATACTGAGCCTGGTGATCCCCGGAGGTAAAGCTCTCCTGGTCCCCGGCAGTCTCTGAATATTGCTGGAGGCCAGGTGCACAGTGACGCCAAAAGTGCCAAGCAAGCCGAGTATTATGGGACTTTCCCCCCTCAAGCCTGTGTTTCCCCTATAAACCTGTGCGGCCATCACGCTGTTCTCTGAGGCCGGCTAATGTGGAGCTCCAAGATGGCCTCAAAGAGAATCTTACAAAAAGACCCCTTTACAGGGACACTACCCAGGGCTGTGGAGTCGGAGTCAGAGTCATGGAGTCGGTGCCTATTTTGCAGGAGTCGGAGTCGTCATAAAAGGGACCGACTCCGACTCCCAAAATATAAGTTGGTCCAGTTAGTTCGATGCAGCGCAAAGAGCAAGAGGAATTGGGTCTGGCCAGTGCTACTGCTCCCATATCTTCAGCCTCATCACATGAGGAGTGTAATTGATGACATGGAGCAGGCAAAGCACTGCCCCAGGGGAAAAGATTCCGCTCCCATGACAAACAGATTTCAGCAACATTTTTCACCTGTTTTCAAAGAAGTAGAAGGGTTTAACCATTCATCAAAACTGACTGTGGCTGAGGCAATTCCTTTATACCCTGACATTGTTAGAGATGTTACCCCTGTGGTTATCGTTTTGCCCCCAACCCAACTTAGTGTAGAGAGGCCGTTCTCTACCCTGGAAATAATTAGATCAGATGTGAGGTCATGTATGCAGGATCTGATGGAGGCGATACTATTTCTCAGAACAAATTCAGGAGACTCCACAAATGTTCCTGCAGTGTTTGCATATTTATAATTTTTTTTGTGACCTAAAGTCATGTCCAATAAATATATTTTACACTGACAAGCAAAATGGTAACAATGGTTTGAACTTGTGACTTTCAGGCTCCATATCTCTCCATCCACTACAGCTTTGTACATGAGGCTACTGTAATTTTTATATACAGTCACCTTACCTATCTTATACCTAAATTTGACTTGCAAGTATTTAGCATCGGCTTAGTTACAGTTTTGCTCCTAAAAATCAAAGTGTTAATTTTTATTATTTTGTTAGTATTTGGTAAATCCACCTTTGGATTTCAATACTGCCTGAATCCTTCTGGGCTCTGGTTCAGATGCAAGTGTGTCTTGACCAAAATCTGATCCCAGGTCTCTTCTACACATTCTCAATGTTGGTGCGGACTGGACGGATACAAATACAGCTTTTTCTTCAACTCTGCCCACAAGTGTTCAAAAGATCAAAACATTGTTACCCTTTTGCTTGTAAGTGTCTGTTCTTCCTAAATAGCTTGATTATTGTGTCATAAGGTGATAAACTGCCTGATGTGACCATTTTACTACAGTAAAGTTATTACTTAAACATGCGCTGTGTATGAGGGAATCAGGGGTTTGGGAAATTGAGGAGTCAGGGCTTCGGCTTGCCGACTCCACAGCCCTGACACTACCATCAACATTTATTTTTCACAAGCAACAGGGGACTAGAATATAGATTTTTTTTGTTAAGTTGGGTATATATATATATATATATATATAATATATAATATATATATATATATATATAATTATTTTTCCTTGTGTAGAGGACAGGGCTGTGGAGTCGGCAAGCCAAAGCCCCGACTCCTCAATTTCCCAAACCTCCGACTCCTGACTCCCTCATACACGGCACATGTTTAGGTGATAACTTTACTGTAGCAAAATGGTCACATCCGGCTGTTTACCACCTTATGATACAATAAATCAAGCTATTTAGGTAGAACAGACACTGACAAGCAAAAGGGTAACAATATTTTGATCTTTTGAACACTTGTGGGCAGAGTTGAAGAAAAAGCTGCATTTGTATCCAAGTCCAGTCTGCACCAACATTAGGAATGTGTAGAAGAGACCTGGGATCAGATTTTGGTCAAGATATACTTGAATATGATCCAGAGCCCAGAAGGATTCAGGCCGTATTGGAAACCAAAGGTGGATTTACCAAATAGTAACAAAATAATAAAAATTAACATTTTGATTTTTAGCAGCAAAACAGTAACAATGCAGTTACAGGAAAGAATCTGCAGAACTAAGCAGATGCTAAATACTTGCAAGTCACATTTATGTATAAGATAGGTAAGATGACGGTATATAAAATTACAGTAGCCTCATGTACAAAGCTGTAGTGGAGGGTGAGATATGGGGCCTGAAAGTCACAAGTTCAAAACATTGTTACCCTTTTGCTTGTCAGTGTAAAATATATTTATTGGATATGACTTTAGAACACAAAAAATGTAAATATGAAAAACACTGCAGGAACATTTGTGGAGTCTCTGAATTTGTTCTGAGAAATAGTATTGCCTCCATCAGATCCTGCATACATGACCTCACATCTGATCTCATAATTTCCAGGCTAGAGAACAGCCTCTCTACACTAACTTGGGGGCAAAGCGGTGACCACAGGGGCAACATTCAGGGCTGTGGAGTCGGAGCCTATTTTGCAGGAGTCCGAGTCGTCATAAAAGGGACCGACTCCCAAAATATATAATAAGTTGGTCCAGTTAGTTCGATGCAGTGCAAAGAGCAAGAGGAATTGGGTCCTGCCAGTGCTACTGCTCCCATATCTTCAGCCTCATCACATGAGGAGTGTAAGTGATGACATGGAGCAGGCAAAGCGCTGCCCCCAGGGGAAAGATTCTGCTCCCAGGGCAAACAGAGTTCAGCAACATTTTTCACCTGCTTTCAAAGAAGTAGAAGAGTTCAACCATTCATCAACACCGACTGTGGCTGAGGCGATTCCTTTATGCCCTGACATTGTTAGAGATGTTACCCCTGTGGTCACCGCTTTACCCCCAACCCAAGTTAGTGTAGAGAGGCCGTTCTCTAGCCTGGAAATAAAGAGATCAGACGTGAGGTCATGTATGCAGGATCTGATGGAGGCAATACTATTTCTCAGAACAAATACAGAGACTCCAGAAATGTTCCTGCAGTGTTTTGCATAATTTATATTTTTTTTGTTTTCTAAAGTCATGTCCAATAAATATATTTTACACTGACAAGCAAAATGGTAACAATGTTTTGAACTTGTGACTTTCAGGCTCCATATCTCTCCATCCACTACAGCTTTGTACATGAGGCTACTGTAATTTTATATACAGTCCTCTTACCTATCTTATGCATAAATTTGACTTGCAAGTATTCAGCATCTGCTTAGTTCTGCAGATTCTTGTCATGTAACTGCATTGTGACTGTTTTGCTCCTAAAAAATCAAAATCCCCCTTTGGTTTTCAATACTGCCTGAATCCTTCTGGGCTCTGAATCAGATTCAAGCATGTCTTGACTAAAATCTGATCCCAGGTCTCTTCTACACATTCCCAATGTTGGTGCGGACTGGACTGGGATACAAATACAGCTTTTTCTTCAACCCTAACCCCAAGTGTTCAAAAGATCAAAACATTGTTACCCTTTTGCTTGTCAGTGTCTGTTCTACCTAAATAGCTTGATGATTGTATCATAAGGTGGTAAACAGCCTGATGTTACCATTTTACTACAGTAAAGTTATCACTTAAATCCGCCGTGTATGAGGAGTCAGGAGTCGGAGGTTTGGGAAACTGAGGAGTCGGAGTCGGGGCTTCGGCTTGCCGACTTCACAGCCCTGGCAACATCTCTAACAATGTCGGGGTATAAAGGAATTGCCTCAGCCACAGTCAGTTTTGATGAATGGTTGAACTCTTCTACTTCGTTGAAATCTGTTTGCTCTGGGAGCGGAATCTTTTCCCCTGGGGGCATCGCTTTGCCTGCTCCATGTCATCAATTACACTCCTCATGTGATGAGGCTGAAGATATGGGAGCAGTAGCATTGGCCGGACCCAATTCCTCTTGCTCTTTGCGCTGCATCGAACTAAGTGGACCAACTTATTATATATTTTAGGAGTCGGTCCCTTTTATGACGACTCCACAGCCCTGGTATTTTGTATATGCCTTGAACGTGAAGGCTCCTATAGTGCTAGGCCCCTGCTTCTGACACTCATTATCTGTATATAGGTGTACGTCATTCATTTGTATGTAAACCACACCATATGTATGGCTGGGCCCTGGTGTAAACCAAGCACGTCTCACCCCTGCCCCCACATAGATTGTCAGCTCTTGTGCGCAGGGCCCTCGCTTGATCTGTTAATAACCTTTGCACTAGGTCTGTACTTCTCCCCTCTATGTTACACAGCGCTGTGGAAGACGTTGATGCTATATAAAGAGCAGTATTGCCATTACAGAATGACAGCAAGCAGAGATAGTATAACACCCCATCACCCCGGCGCTGAGCCCTGTAAAGCGATGCTGCCCGGGCCGCACCTGCGCCCTCCTGCATTGACCCGCGGCGCGAGCGGGCAGATCACGTGCTCCTCCGGCGGCAGGGCGCGCGCGGCCGGGGGGCGGGGGGGGGGGGTCACGTGACGGACCGTTCTACAGCTCCGATTCCTCGGCCCCAGCACCGAGCCTCACCTCTCCGGGATCCGGCCTCGCGCGGGCGCCTTCTGACCACGTGCCGCAGCAAGCCCCGCCCTTTACACGCGGCGGCGGCTTCCTGGTCTCAGCGCCTCCGGATTTCGCCGGTTCGCTAGGTTTGGTCGAGCGCCCTCTGGTGTCCGGGAGGGGTGGAGCAGTGGTAGCGGCGAGCGCTGCTGAGGGGATGCTCAGAGCGAGAGGACTGGGGAGACGGACGGCGGCGGCTGCAGGTACTGTCCTGTGAGTGTGAGTGCAGAGTGTGAGTGCAGGCTGCGCTGGACCGGGTGACACTGAGCACAAGTTCCATCCTACACGAATCAACAAGTTCACATAGAGCAGCTGTCTGACAAGAGATACAGCAAGCGGCGGCTCCCACTGCGTCCTGTCAGCAGGTATCTAAGCTTTATCAGTAGCTTAGATACACAGAGGTGAGATACCAAGAAGCTGCAGCTCTTCTACTACATCCTATCTGTCAGCAGGTATCTAAGCTTTAGCAGTGCCTTAGATACACGAATAGGAAATACCAGCAACCTGTGGCTCCTATTGCATCTTACTGGCAGCAGGTATCTGAGCGTTAGCAGTGCCTTAGATACACAGAGGTGAGATACCAAGAAGTTGCGGCTCCTACTGCATCCTGTCAGCAGGTATCTGAGCTTCAGCAGTGCTTAGTTACACTGAGGTGAGATACCAGCAACCTGTGGCTCCTACTGCATCTTACTGTCAGCAGGTATCTGAGCTTTATCTGTGCTTAGATACACTGAGGTGAGATACTAGCAAGTTGGAGCTCTTAATGCATCTATCCTGTCAGGAGGTATCTAAGCTTTATGGAAATCAGTGCCTTGGATACACTGAGGGGAGATACAGTAACCTTTGGCTCCTATTGCATCTTACTGTCAGCAGGTATCTAAGCTTTATCAGTGCCTTAGATACACAGAGGTGAGATACCAACAAGCTGCAGCTCCCACTGCATCTTGTCTATCAGCAGGTATCTAAGCTATATCAGTGCCTTAGATACACTGAGGTGAAATACCTGCAACCTGTGGCTCCTATTGCATCTCACTGTCAGCAGGTATCTAAGTTTTATCAGTGCCTTAGATACACTGATGAGAGATACCAGCAAGCTGCATTCTTACTACACCCATATTGTCAGCAGGTATCTAAGCTTTATAACACTTCATGCCTTAGATACACTGAGAAGGTATCAGCAAGTTGCGGCTCTTCTACTACATCCATCCTGTGTGCAGGTATCTAAGCTTTATCAGTGCCTTAGCTACACTGATTTGAGAGACCAGGAAGCTGCGGCTCTTACCACATCCTACCTGTGAGCCGGTACCTAAGCTTTATAGCACTCCGTGCCTTAGATACACTGAGGTGTGCTACCAAGAAGCTGCCGCTCCCACTGCATGCTGTGTCAGCAGGTATATAAGCTTTATTAGTGCCTTAGATACACTGAGGTTAGATAACAGTAAGCTGCACATCTTCTACTACATCCATCCTGTCAGCAGATACAGTGAAGGAAATAATTATTTGATCCCTTGCTGATTGTGTAAGTTTGCCCACAGTCTATAATTTTAAGGGTAGTTTAATTTTAACATTGAGAGATAGAATATCCAAAATAAAACCCAGAAAATCACATTGTATAAATTATAGAAATTTATTTAGCATTTTGCAGTGAGAAATAAGTATTTGATCCCTCTGGCACACAAGACTTAATACTTGGTGGCAAACCCCTTGTTGGCAAGCACAGCAGTCAGACGTTTTTTGTAGTTGATGATGAGGTTTGAACACGTCAGGAGGAATTTTGGTCCACTCCTCTTTGCAGATCATCTCTAAATCATTAAGATTTTGAGGCTGTCGCTCGGCAACTCGGAGCTTCAATTCCCTCCATAAGTTTTCTATGGGATTAAGGTCTGGAAACTGGCTAGGCCACTCCATGACCTTAATGTGCTTCTTTTTGAGCCACTCCTTTGTTGTATGTTTTGGGTCATTGTCTTGCTGGAAGACCCATCCACAACCCATTTTTAATGTCCTGGTGGAGGGAAGGAGGTTGTCACTCAGGATTCTACAGTACATGGCTCCATCTAGTTAAGTAGTCATGTGCCCTTAGCAGAGAAACACCCCCAAAATATAATGTTTCCATCTCCATGTGTGACAGTGGAGATGGTGTTCTTTGGGTCATAGGCAGCGTTTCTCTTCCTCCAAACAAAGCGAGTTTAGTTAATGCCAAAGAGCTCAATTTTGTCTCATGTGACCACTGCACCTTCTCCCAGTCACTCACAGAATCATCCAGATGTTCTTTGGCAAACTTCAGATGGGCCTGCACATGCGCCTTCTTGAGCAGGGGGACCTTGTGGGCACTGCAGGATTTTAAACCATTACAGCATAATGTGTTACCAATGGTTTTATTCTTGACTATGATCCCAGCTGCCTTGAGATCATTAACAAGTTCCCCCCGTGTAGTTTTAGGCTGATCTCTCACCTTCCTCATGATCAAGGAAACCCCACAAGGTGAGATTTTGCATGGTGCCCCAGATAAATATCGATTTACAGTCATTTTGTATTTCTTCCATATTCTTATTATTGCACCAACAGTTGTCTCCTTCTCTCCCAGCGTCTTACTTATGGTTTTGTCTCCAGCTTTGTGCAGGTCTATGATCTTGTCCCTGACATCCTTAGAAAGCTCTTTGGTCTTGCCCATGTTGTAGAGGTTAGAGTCTGACTGATTAATTGAGTCTGTTATAAAGGTGACTATTTAAGACAGTTGTCTTTAACGCGGGTAACAAGTTGATTAGGATGCTAAGGGTGCTTTCACACAGTGCGTTTATGGTGCGTTTTTTGATGCGTTTTTTGTGCAGGAAGACACAGTAATTAATGCTGTACATTGCTGCACAAAAATTGTGGAAAAAATCGCAAAAAAAATAGATTTTTGATTTTTGTGTAGCAATGTACATCATTAATTACTGTGTCTTCCTGCACAAAAAACGCATCAAAAACGCACCAAAAAATGCACTGTGTGAAAGCACCCTAACTGGTCTGTAGGAGCCAGAACTCTTAATGGTTGTTAGGGGATCAAATACTTATTTCAGCAAAGTGCAAATAAATGTATATGATTTATACAATGTGATTTTCTAGATTTTATTTTTTCAATTTTCTATCTCTCAATGTTAAAATTAACCTACCCTTAAAATTATAGACTGTTCATGTCTTTGTCGGTGGACAAACTTACACAATCAGCAAGCGATCAGATCATTATTTCCTTCACTGTATCTAAGCTTCCGAGCTCAGTGCTTTACCTACAGTGAGGTGAGCTGAAATACCTCATCTAGTACTGGTTGTCTAAGCTTTCTGGCACTCAGTGTCTCAGCTATACTAAGCAGAGATGTGAGCGAGCGGCAGCTCTCATACTGAAGGTAGCTGAGTTTTTTAGCAGTTGCTGACTAAGACCCACTGATATGAGATCCATCCTGTCAGCAGGTATCTAAGCTTCCTAGCACTCAGTGCCTTAGATACACTGAGAAGATATCAGCAAGCTGCAGCTCTTAGTGCATCCATCCTGTCAGCAGGTATCTAAGCTTTATCAGTGCATTAGCTACACTGAGACGATACCAAGAAGCTGCAGCTCTTAGTGCATCCATCCTGTCAGCGGGTATCTAAGCTTTATCAGTGCATTAGCTACACTGAGACGATACCAAGAAGCTGCAGCTCTTAGTGCATCCATCCTGTCAGCAGGTATCTAAGCTTTATCAGTGCATTAGCTACACTGAGACGATACCAAGACGCTGCAGCTCTTAGTGCATCCATCCTGTCAGCAGGTATCTAAGCTTCCTAGCACTCAGTGCCTTAGATACACTGAGAAGATATCAGCAAGATGCAGCTCTTAGTGCATCCATCCTGTCAGCAGGTATCTAAGCTTCCTAGCACTCAGTGCCTTAGATACACTGAGACGATACCAAGAAGCTGCAGCTCTTAGTGCATCCATCCTGTCAGCAGGTATCTAAGCTTCCTAGCACTAAGTGCCTTAGATACACTGAGAAGATACCAAGAAGCTGCAGCTCTTAGTGCATCCATCCTGTCAGCAGGTATCTAAGCTTCCTAGCACTCAGTGCCTTAGATACACTGAGAAGATATCAGCAAGCTGCAACTCTTAGTGCATCCATCCTGTCAGCAGGTATCTAAGCTTCCTAGCACTCAGTGCCTTAGATACACTGAGAAGATACCAAGAAGCTGCGGCTCTCAGTGCATCCATCCTGTCAGCAGGTATCTAAGCTTCCTGGCACTCAGTGCCTTAGATACACTGAGAAGATACAAAGGAGCTGCAGCTCCTAGTGCATCCATCCTGTCAGCAGGTATCTAAGCTTCCTAGCACTCAGTGCCTTAGATACACTGAGAAGATATCAGCAAGCTGCAACTCTTAGTGCATCCATCCTGTCAGCAGGTATCTAAGCTTCCTGGCACTCAGTGCCTTAGATACACTGAGAAGATACAATGGAGCTGCAGCTCTTAGTGCATCCCTCCGGACAGCAGGTATCTAAGCTACCTAGCACTCAGTGCCTTAGATACACTGAGAAGATACAAAGGAGCTGCAGCTCTTAGTGCATCCATCCTGTTAGCAGGTATCTAAGCTTCCTGGCACTCAGTGCCTTAGATACACTGAGAAGATACAAAGGAGCTGCAGCTCTTAGTGCATCCATCCTGTCAGCAGGTATCTAAGCTTCCTAGCACTCAGTGCCTTAGATACACTGAGAAGATACAAAGGAGCTGCAGCTCTTAGTGCATCCATCCTGTCAGCAGGTATCTAAGCTTCCTAGCACTCAGTGCCTTAGATACACTGAGAAGATACAAAGGAGCTGCAGCTCTTAGTGCATCCATCCTATGAGGAGGTATCTAAGCTTCCTGGCCCTCGGTGCTTTAGATCCGGGCTGCCTGCAGGTGGAGGGACCTCATCATCCGCTGCTGCCTCCATTCTGGTGTGACACCTGGCAGTTGCAGGTGGTGGCTGTGCTGAACCCTGGTGATGGCCGGATATTCCCTTCTGTACCTTCTCATACTTGCTCCTGATGCATGGGTGATGTGTGTCAGCTTCTTGTACTGCTCTATGACTGACCTCTCTATTAGGGCTTGGATCAGAAGTCTCTGGAGTCTATACTCGCCCTAAACATGCGCAGAATTTGTCAAAAATGTGTTAATGTGCAGCCGGAGTCGGTCCAAGAATGTGTATTTCTTCTCAGACACTAGTGAGCACTTCTGGTTTACACTTCATCCTTTACTATGAGTTTTTTATTTTTTTTTCTAGTTTTTTTTGGGCATTTTTGGGGAAGACCTTTCCCCAAACTCTTGTCCTAGTGGTTTTCTTGGTGTTTTTTTTTCCTGATGGTTTTTGTTCTCTGAATACACAGCAGCCAGATGTTTGCTGATAGGAAATTGATTCCAAGAGGAATAGCCAAAAATCAGGAGTTTCTCCTCATAAATTGTTTTACCAATACTATGGGATTGGCGCTATAAGGACGGGTTCACACATGGGGTATAGCGGCACATATTGTGCACAACGCTATACGCCTGCTCCGGCCCGAACCCCATGCCGGGGAATATGCTGTAAAATCGTAGCACTCAATGAATGCTATGATTTTACCATATTTGTGGGGTGTACTTGGGGCGCAGTGAAACACAATTACGCTCTGAAGTACGCCCCGCAAATACACTGTACGGACACCCCCTAACATGTAAAATTCCATATATTTAAAATGTTCGAAAAAATAGTAGTGCTGGCAAATGATTAATATAGAGGTGCAGAGTTAATTTAAAGGGGTTCTCCGGGATCTTTTTATTTGTTATAGGACTCACAACTGTATTATATTGATCTTTGTAAATCATACTTAATAAAAATGATTTACCTGTCCTGCTGTGGGTTTACTTTGAAGCCAGGCTCAGCTCAGGAACACTCCCATGTAGTGGGGGGTGACCTGAGCAGAGTATGGTCTGGCTGTATTCACTCTTGCCAGCCTGTAGTTTGCAATTGAATAGAGGTAAATACATTTATGACCGGGGGGTGGGTACTGTTTATTTATCTATGAGCCCTGCTGGTGGAACTTAGTAATTAAAGCAGAGGACAGCAGTTCAGAGCTGAGGAGTTGTGTACTGCTGTCATGAAAATGATGACTGCAGCTCTGTACAGTTTACATAGTGACTCATGAGTCCTAACTAGTACCCTTATCATGACAGCAAGTACAGAGCTGTGGGGTTTACACACTTATGTCAGCAAAATGTCTAACAGTGATTACTGTGGACGGAAGTCCTAGATTACAATGCAGTCTGGGACTTGTAGGAAGAGATGCTGGAGAACTACTGACACTCCCTCAAGCAGGAAGTTTCTCTGCAAAAAGTAGATCTTACAATAGATGAATAGGGAGGCAAAAGAAAAGAAACACATGAAGGTAGTGGAATATCTTTACTTTTTAATATAAATGCTGTTTATTGTGTTCTATGAAATCTTTAATCTCCCAGATAACCCATTTACAAGTCACTATTAATCTAAACACTTTTGTTATTTTATAGCACAACTTGACAAATATATTGGGCTAATACACACATAGTAACATAAAAATTCCTATAACAGGTGATATCTGGGTAAAAACAGACTACACGTTTTGCTTGGACTCTTGCCAAGCTTCCTGTGCCAAAAAGAATGAGTGCGTGTGGCAAGGTCAACCCTTTTGTCTGCTCCAGTCTTCAGCAGGCGTGTCGATGCCAATTTGTAGGATAAAGAATGCTACATTTTGTGGGCCATATTCACAGCTCAATGGCAGGACTAGACTGAACCCAGTAGCAGGCAACTCTGGCTTATATGTTACCTGGGAAAAATTAACAGGTGCAGCTAATTACTGAGCAGCAGCTCACACACCCTTGCATACCGGAGCCCCTGTACTAACTAATACCTCATATTTAACATTTTTTCAGTATGTCATATTTTTATCTGCCCAAGAATGCTGAGGAGCAGAGGGTGTCTGTATTTTGTGTAGGACACCCAGAAAGTGCTGGGCAGCCCGCCTAATCTAATTTGTAAAGGGGGTCCTAAATAGGTTGTAAGCCAGCATGGTGTACCACACATATCTGTATTTATGGCACCCTTCTGTATCACCTTATTTATATGCAGTTGTATTACCAGCAATCACCTCCCTCGTGCACGTAGGGCATGTGAGTGGTTGTTTTATTGGTATTTTTGCATTTGTGCAATCTCCCCATGCATTTCACTGTGGCTTTTCTGCATGCTGGTGTGAACAGGTATTAACGTTATGTGCAGTTTTTTTTATCATCTAATTGTTACCCTAGCAGTGGGGTGTGTGAGCTGCTGCTCAGTAATTAGCTGCACCTGTTAATTTTTCCCAGGTAGCATATAGGCCAAAGATGCCTGCTACTGGGTTCAGTCTAGTCCAGCCATTGAGCTGTTAATATGGCCCAACACATTGTAGTGTTTTTTTGAGTACGTTGTATGTGTTTTTTCTGCAATTTATAGGATAAAACACATTTATGTAGCATTCATGCCAAGAAGTGTCGCAGTTCATGTCTTATTATTCCTGCCACTTTCAAAGTGTTGGGGCTAAGACACTTTTTTTGTCAGTTTGTCTTACGACGCGACACATTTATGCTGTCAGACACGTTCAAACACAGGTCTCAACTCAACTTTGGTGCAGCACTAAGATACTTTCCACAAGGACACTTTCCATACATCTGGTCCATAGTATTCTTAAATGTGGCTCAGGTTACAACTGTCCAGTCTAGCTTTACACTATTTTCATGATGGCTTACTTTACGGGACTATCTGTGCCCAAGTTTTTGTGTATGTTAAGCCACACCCCTTTCATTATGATGCCCCACCCCATTTACCGAAGCCACCCCCCCCTTTTTAATGAGGCGCAGAACTGTCTAGAAACTGTCTAAAACACATAAGTGTGGTTTGAAGCATGTATGCTTTTATTTTTGGCGCAAATTGTGCCTGAATTCTGCCGCAACTGTCATGATAAATGTGCCACTGAGGCTGCACCACGTGGGGCTAGATTGTTGTGGTGGTAACCCTTCGATGCCCTACAGAAATACAGTAGTTTCTGGGTGTCAAATGGTTGCCTTAGTATCTGTCCCTCGGTGCCCAATGGCAGGATGGAAGGTAAGGCGGCTTAACAACCCCTCTTATAATGGCGTGTTTTGCACCAATACAATTCGGGAGAATTAGCTTATTTTAAAGGGGTTTTCCAAGACTCCTTACCACCTCCCAGTGTGCTAAAATAGAGAAGCAACCCATACTGACCTCCACCATCACCAGCGTTCCAGCCCTGCTAAGGCCATTCCTGAGTCACATGATGTTGCCAACCAATCTGCATGTATAGCATGTGACCACTCAGTGATTGGCTGCAGCATCATGTGATCCATGAACGTGACATCATCAGTGAGGGACCGGGGGTGGTGGACACACACTGCAGCGCTGGAAGGGAGGTGATGGGAGAGGTACATATGGGTGGATTTTCTATTTTAACGCAGTGGGAGGTTTTTAAAAGTCTTGGAAAACCCCTCTAATCCTGTTATGAGCAAGCCAGACATTTTCACCAGTAAGAGGACGGACACAGTGGGGCACATTTATCAAAACTTTTCTTGTTGCCCGTAGAAATCAGTCAAAGCTGAGCTCTGGTTGTCATGAGCCACATGGACAGTCTTAGGGCTTGTTCACACGATTGACATGTCAATTCTTTGCAAGACGGACCCGAGCGGCGCTTTTGAAACACACAGCGACGATCTCTCATGTGAACACCGCTGCGTGTTCGGCATAGACAGCAGTGATAATCTCACTGCTAATTGTAAGATCCGTCTTGGGGAACAACAGAGCAGACCCCAAGACGGATCCTAAAAGCGCTTGTAACACGGAGTGTAAACTCTGTGTGAACAAGCCCTTAGAGTAAGTTCACACGGCAAAAAGGCGTTGTTTCCTCGATTAAAATTCCATGCTTTCAAGTGCGGAAATTCAGTGAGGAAACAACGCAATCTGCACGAGGCAGAGACCTTATAATACTCGATTTAAAATCGTCAGCGTCTGAACAATAGCACTGATTTTACATATGGTATAGTGTAATTCACTTAAGGCCAAGTTCACACGGTTTATTCATGGCGTAATTGCGGGACGGATTTCGCCCACAATTATGCCGTGTGCTGAGCAGCAGGGGGTTGGGGGGCCGGCAGCTCACCGGCCCCATAGACATTCATTATCCACGGCGCGTATACCGCCGTGAATAATTGACATGTCACTTTCTCCCCGCTCGCCGTATTTCGCGAGCAGGGAGAGGAGACGGAATCCATAGTTCTCTGTGAGAACTGTGGGTTACCATAATGATTGGGACAGATTTCACCCGTAATTCGAGCAGTACGGCGCGAATTACGGGCTGAAATCTGTCCCAAAATAAGCCGTGTGAACATGGCCTAACAGAAGAAAAATGACGCAAATTCGGCACAGTTTTAGATGCAGCTTGTGCACTTCCAGCCCAAAATAGGCATAAACTGAATTATAAATGGCTAAATCTGCAGCGTTTTTGCAGAGAAACCTGCACCTTACAACCCGCACCAACGAGTGAAGATTGTCATGGATTTTCTTTTTTTTTTAATTATATCTTTAATAAGCATTCAAACTATAAAGGGAATAGAGGATGGAGGGAAAAGGAGTTGAGAGAAAGATAAAGAGGCAGATACAATGTTAGGGTGTGTTCAGGTGTACGGGGTATGCCCTGCAAATATGGTAAAATAATATCACTCATTGAATGCTATGTTCTTCCCCGGCACGTATTACCCGCTACTGGGGAAAGTGAATGTGAGCACTGTTGAAAGCAGGGCTGTGGAGTCAGTACGCCAAAGCTCCAACTCCTCAATATCCCTGACGCCGACTCCCGACTCCTGACCTCCTCATGCGTGGCGCATGTCTAAGTGATAACTTTAGGGCTTGTCCCCACAGCAGCGAGCAAATACCGGTTGGATTACTTGCTCTGTTTTTGTGGCCGTACACACGACCGCAGAGGGACGGCTTTTCTCCGCTGTTACCGGAAAAAAGCCCTCCCCCTTTGCATTAACGTGTTCATATTCCGCCCGAGAACTGGGCAGAAAAATGAACATGTTCTATGAATTTTCGGACCGCCGGCAGTCTAAAAAACTGTCCGGCGGTAAATCTGTGCAGTGTGGACCACTGCACGGATTTTCCATTAAAGGGGTTGTCTCACTACAAGGATTGTTTGTTATGTTAAAGATCTTACAAAAACAAGTCACTTTGCAATATGTGTCCATTAACGGTGTCCTACCTATTCCTAGATATCCCCTCTTGTAGGGCTGCACCAGCCCCTCAGGTCGCTATAGCTACAGACCTTGTTTACTCTCTCCTGATAGGCTGCCCGCACTGGGGTTTCTATAGCCCACAGACCTGGCTTCTACTGCAGCCGAGTGGAAGCCAGTAAACAAGCCCCTGAATTCAAAATGAAACCAAGAAAACAGGACTGAGGTGAGATGAATCCGTGTAGTGAGACAACCCCTTTAAGGTTTGACAGCCGGTTTATAGACGGCTTTCAAAACTGAAAACCTTCTGTAAAACCGGCTGAGAAAGCGGCCGTGGGGACATGCCCTTAAGCCATGTTCACACGGCTTATTTTGGAGTGCATTTTGCCGCGTATTTCGCCGCATTTTGCGCGTTATACGCGGCGAATTGCGCGTCGCAATTACGGTAATCCATAGCTCTCATAGAGCTACAATACGATCGTGGGGAGATAAATGACATGTCAATTGGTCGCGAGCACTGCATGTCTATGGGGCCGGCGGACTGCCGCCCCCCCCCCCCTATGCCTCGAGAGTATGCGCTGATCATTGCGCGCTCCCAAAAACAAACGGTGTATTGCAGTGCGTACTGTACATGCCGCAATACACCGTGTGAACATACCCTTACTGTAGTAAAATGGTAACATCAGGCTTTTTATCACAAGCTATTGAGATAGAACATACACTGACAAGCAAAATGGTAATGTTTTGATCTTGTGACTTTCAGGCTCCATATCTCTCCATCCACTACAGCTTTGTACATGAGGCTACTGTAATTTTATAGACAATCATTCTACTTATCTTATACATACATTTGACTTGCATATATGTAGCATCTGCTTAGTTCTGCAGATTCTCGTCATGTAACTGCTTTGTTAATTTTTATTATTTTGTTACTGTTTGGTAAATCCACCTTTGGTTTTCAATACTGCCTGAATCCTTCTGGGCTCTGGATCAGATTCTAGCATATCTTTACCAAAATCTGATCCCAGGTCTCTTCTACACATTCCCAATGTTAGTGCAGACTGGACTTGGATATGAATACAGCTTTTTTCTACCCACAATTGTTGGATTGGGTTAAGGTCTGGGGACTGTGGAGGCCAAAACAGCAACTCTATTTTGTCCTTGAACCATTCCTTCTCCAACCTTTATGTATGCTTCAGGTTGTTGTCCTGCTTGAACACTATGTTGTCCTTTTTATACCCATAGTAATCGAGTATATGAAGTAACTCATCTTGTAGGACACTCACATACAGCTCAGCATTGAGATAAACATTGTAATGCCGCGTGCTGCAGTCTGGCGCCCGGGCCGTGGCCACTCGCGCCTCCCGGCCCCCGGCGCCTCCTGTGCCGCGGACCGGGCGCCCGACCCCAGGCATGGCCAGCCCCGGCTTTCGCTG
This sequence comes from Phyllomedusa bahiana, assembly GCA_025379985.1. NCBI lineage: Eukaryota > Metazoa > Chordata > Amphibia > Anura > Hylidae > Phyllomedusa > Phyllomedusa bahiana. The sequence goes on along the minus strand of JAODAL010000537.1, from coordinate 208,447 downwards.
CGCTGCTACTCACCTGGCCGCGTCCTGCTTCCTCATTCAGCGCCGTGCTGCAGTCTCTGCTTCTGCATGCACTATCCCAGGCAGCCACTAGGGGTCGCGTGCGAGCAGCTTCTTAGATTTAAAGGGACAGTACCTGATTGGTGTTCCCTTTCCACCTATGGCCTTTGGGCACCGGCTTTATAGGGATACCCCTTCCTGTCGTCGGCGCCCAGTTGTCGGTGTCCCTGCGCTAGCAACGTTTGCCTGCATTTGCTAGCGTTCCCTCTGACGGTTCCGTAGCCTCTACGTTTCCGCTCCTGCCTAGCCAGTCCTGCCTACTCTGGCTCTACGCTCCGGTGTCCTGCCTATTCAGTTCCACGTTCCGGTCGGCCCTGTGTCTGCACTACCTGCTTCAGCTGTCACCGCTGCGTCCTGCGTCGGGGGTAGCGACCTGGGGGATTCCCTGCAGCAAAGCCCGTCCTGCCTTGCGGCGGACTCCGGTGAAGACAAGGGGCCCCTTAGACTCCGTTTCCCCGGCGTAGGTTACGCCTTATCCCCTAGCGGTGACCAGGGGTTTTCACTTCCCGCTCGCGGGAGTGCTCCTGACAGTACAATGGGCCATGGATCCCCGCCGATCAACCGCTACCAGACACAGAGAGCCTCATGGCGGAAATCACGCGGCCAGGCGCCCGTCAAGAGCAACTTTTTCATCATGCTCCAGAACCTTCCCGGCTCGACTCCCAGAACCACCTTTGGCTCTGGCTCCGGCACCTGTCTCCATCCGGTTCTCGCTCCGGAAACCTGCAGCTTTCTAGCAGTTTTTCCCCGGGCACCTGCCCTTCGCCACCTCATTTACTATGGGGATCCCAAGGCCTGCCGTGGATTTTTGAACCAGTGCACGATCCACTTTGAGGTCCTGGCACACCAATTTGCTACTGACCGGGCTAAAGGGGCCTTCATTATTTCTCTCCTCCCTGGTGAAGCAATGGCCTGGGTGACACCCCTGTGGGAACGTAGAGATCCGCTGACAGCCTATCTAGCGAATTTCCTGTCCGCCTTCCGCAAGGTATTTGAAGAGCTGGGACGAGCTTCCTCCGCTGCCTCTTCCCTCCTTCATCTCCGACAGGGGGAAATCCTCGGTGGGACAGTATGCTATACAATTCCGGACTTTATCTTCAGAGTTGTCCTGGAACAACGAGGCCCTGGTCGCAGCCTTCTGGGAGGGGTTGGCCGGTCTTAAAATGGGCCGTATTTCGGTCCGTAATTACGCGCCGAAGTGCTCAAAGTACTGGCTGAAAACGGCCCATTCATTACGGTAATCTACAGTTCTCATAGAGAACTATGGATTACGTCTCCTCTTACCGCTCGGCAAATCCGCCGGGCGGGGAGATAATGGACATGTGAATTACCAGCGGCGTATACGCTCCGCTGGTAATACAAGTCTATGGGCCGGCGACGTGCCGGCCCCCCGCTCCCGCCCCCCCGGTGTAATTGCGGGACGTAATTACGTCCCGCAGTTTAGCCGTGTGAACATTGCCTAAGGATGAACTAGCAGGGCGTGACCTGCCCACCAGCCTGGACGACCTCATCACCTTGGCCATCCGCATCGACATCCGTTTCTCGGAACGTCAACAGGAGGTTCAACAGGAGGTTCAATGGGAGAATTATCACCCCCGGAGTCCTCGCCTTGCACCTGTCTTCCAGCGTCCCCTACAGCCTGTCCCTGCATCCAATCGGGAGGAGCCCATGCAAGTCAGAGAAGACTCGCCGGCGCAACCAGGGACTTTGCCTGTACTGTGGTGCCCAAGACCTTCGGCATAGGGAGTGCCCCCTGCGTCCGGGAAACTACAGAGCCTAGGCTTCATGGGAGAGGCGAACCTGGGCAAGGAACTCTACTCTCCGCCATTGACCATGATGGTCAGTCTAACACTTCCCTCCGGTTCATGCCTTCGAGTTGCCGCCTTTGTGGTTCGGCAGGCAACTTCATCCATCCTGCTCTTGTGGATAGGTACCGACTGCCTGTGATTCTCTTGTACAAACCTCTCTCATCCGTGAATGGAGAAGTCCTCTCCTGTACCATCCGGCACCGCACGCAGCCCCTTAAGTTGCGTGTGGGAGTACTACACCAGGAACAGATCTCTTTCCTTGTCCTGCCATGCTCCCTCTGGTCTCTCCTCCTCTCCTCCTCTCCTCCTGGGGCTCCCTTGGCTTCGTGACCACAGTCCCACCATTGACTGGGAAACGGGAGAGGTCGTCCGATGGGGCACCCGGTGCCACTCTGTTTGCATCTCGGCACCACGTCCTCCACGTTTAGTGGGTGCCTCAACCCTTCTTCCAGCCGTTCCAAATCCATCAGGCCTTCCTACTCACTATCAGGAATTTGCGGATGTGTTCTGCAAGAAACAGGCGGAGTTTCTTCCTCCTCATCGGACCTACGATTGCCCTATAGAGCTGCAGCCAGGCTCTACGCCTCCCCGAGGTAGAGTGTACCCCTTGTCTCGGCCTGAAACTGAGGCTATGTCAGCGTATATCAAAGAAAATCTGGAAAAGGGCTTTATCTGGCTTCTTTTTTGTCGAGAAGGATGGGTCCTTGCGACCGTGCATAGACTATCGGGGCCTCAATAAGATCACTATAAAAAATCGCTAAACACTGCCGTTGATTTCGGAGCTCTTCAATAGGATCCAGGGAGCCACGGTCTTTCCAAGCTCGATCTTCGGGGCGCCTACAATCTGATCCGAATACGCGAGGAGGACGAGTGGAAGACCGCCTTTAACACCCGCAACGGCCATTAAGAATACCTGGTCATGCCCTTTGGCCTCTGCAACGCTGTATTTCAAGAATTCGTAAATGACATCTTCCGAGATCTTTTCTACCATTGTGTACTAGTCTACTTGGATGACATCTTAATCTACTCTCCGGATCTAAAATCCCATCGGGCTCACGTTCGTCTGGTACTCTCCTGCCTTAGGCGCAACCATCTCTACGCCAAGTTGGAGAAGTGTCTATTTGAATGGACCAGTTTACCATTCTTGGGGTATATAATCTCTGTGCAAGATCTTCTAATAGATCCGGAAAAGTCTTCGGCAGTATTGAACTGGCCACGCCCTGTTGGTCTCTGAGCTATCCAGCGGTTCATCGGTTTCTCCAACTATTACCGCCAATTTATTCTGCATTTCTCCAAGCTCATAACTCCTATTGTCGCCCTCACCAAGAAAGGCAGTAACCCTCGTCTATGGACCTCTGAGGCTGAAGAAGCCTTTGCTCAGTTAAAAGCGGCTTTTTCCTCCACCTCTGTTCTTCATTGGCCAGAGCCGAAGAGCCCCTTCTTTCTAGAAGTTGATGTGTCCTCGGTTGGAGCTGGAGCTGTCCTTCTACAAAAAAATGTCAAAGGCAAATTCGTTACCTGTGGCTTCTTCTCTTAGACCTTCTTGCCGGCAGAGAAAAACTACTGCATTGGGGACAGAGAACTGCTGGCGATCAAACTGACCTTGGGTGAATGGCGGCATCTTCTGGAGGGTGCTAAACATCCAGTGACCATCTATACGAATCATAAAAATTTCTATACGTAGAGACAGCACAACGCTTGAATCCTCGTCAGGCCTGGTGGTCGTTATTCTTCTCTCGTTTTAACTTCATCCTCCATTTTCGGCCAGCCGCAAAAAACCTCAAGGCCGATAGCAACCTGGGGATAAAGTTTGGCTCTCCTCCAAGCACATCCGCCTCCGAGTGCCTAGTTTGACATTTGCACCACGCTATCTTGATCCTTTCAGCGTTCTACGACAGATCAACCCGGTATCCTACAAACTCCGCTTACCTCCCTCCCTCCGCATTCCCAATGCATTTCATGTGTCTCTCCTGAAACTGGTGATTCTCAATCGGCATTCACCGCTGGGTCCTGCATTGGGGGTAGCGACCTGGGGGGATTCCGTGCAGCAAAGCCCGTCCAGCCTTGCGGCGGGGTCCGGTGAAGACAAGGGGCCCCTTAGACTCCGCTCCCCGGCGTAGGTTACGCCAACTCCTAGCGGTGACCAGTGGATCCACTTCCCGCTCGCTGAGCGCTCCTGACAAACATCAATCCTGGTCAAGTATCCAACATCTTTGGCTGTGAAACAACCCTCTATACTCAGGCTTCCTCTACCAAACCTGAAAGTTCCTTCAATTTCTCGATCCATTATCCCCTTTTCCCTTGATTCTTCAAAACCCATTTGCCCCATCAAAGTCCATTCTATTGACCTTCTTTTTTTTTTTCAAATTCAACAGGTTTTATTGGAAAATAAACAAACAGATACAACATATATTAGGAGGTACAAAACCTAGTCAAAGACAATTATAGATCCGCATATGCTGTGCATCTGCAGGTCCAACAATTACAGGTTTGCATCCGAAACATAAGATGGACATAATGTGTGTCGAGGCACCAAAAAAGCATGAACAGAGAAACAAAGACTAATATACTTTTGCACTAATAAACCTAGCGATCCATTAGTGCTATAACAATACGTGGCATAACAGTAGGTATGTAACTAGAACATGTCACACAAGCGATAGTATTGAAAACCAGACAATTGTTGGCCATACAAATTTTGTTACATCAAAAGAAAGCGCAAAAACAATGACATCAATGATAGTATAACTAAACAATGTAAATTAACGGTAATCGCTGGATCAGAGGGAAAAAAACCCCGAAAGAGTACAGGGTACCGTAGGCACCCTGCTACCTAAAGTCATGTATATATAAATGACAAAGCTAAGAAACACAAAAAAACCAAAAACAACATGTAAGACAAAATCCACACTCACACACAAAAAAAAAAAACAGAAGGGGAGGAGAATGAGATAGGGAAGGGGGAGAGCCCAAGCGAAAGAAAGCCCCATAAAAGAGGAAAACCCGGATCAGCCTATATAGTAGCGCCCTCGGAAGTGACGGAAAGATATAGCGGGGAATTCTCGAAGGACATCCAGCTAAGCTCAATTTTATTGAATCGGTGTGCCTGTTCGGGGGTTTGGGCCATTATTTCCTCCATTCTTTGCACAAAACTAATTTCAGCAAACCATTCCTCCAGGGACGGAGGGGAGGACGACTTCCATCGGCGAGGAATGATGGTCTTAGCGGCCTGCAACAGGTATTTGAGGAGGGACTTCTTAAATTTACTAACAGGCATGGGAAACATATAGAGTAAGAGTGCCTCTGGGGAATCAGGAATCAAGACCCCAGTAGCTTCCTGAATTACCTCCAATACCAAGGTCCAAAAGCCTCTAAGCAGCAAGCATCCCCACCATACAGGGGGCAAGGTCCCTTCCTCTTTCCCACACCTCCAGCAAACATCCGAGGCCGAGGGGAACATCTTGTGCAAAACAGAGGAAACCCTATACCAACGTGATAGGATTTTAAAACAGGCCTCCTGGTGTTTGGAGGCGGTCACAGCCCTGTGAGTCAGTTGAAAACATCGTTCCCATTGGTCAGAAGTGAAAGAGAGGCCTAGTTCTCTCTCCCAACGTTGACAATAGGAAGGGAGTTGCTTCGAGTGAGTAGATAGCAAAAGCTTATACATAAATGAGAGGGAGTGTCTCGAGCCTGTAGAGGAAACCACTACCTTCTCAAAGGCTGTAAGCGGTCTGGTCAAATCAAGGCTAGGTCTCATTTTACTAAAAAAATGAGAAAGTTGTAGAAATTGAAAAGAGGAGCTGGCAGAGGAGGCCGTCCCGCCAAGAATCTCACCCAACGGCCTTAATTGCCCTGCCAAGGAGACTTTGCAAAAGCGCAAAGGGTTTTGCTTCGTACTGCCCAAAAAAACATTTGGTGAAATGCCCGGGGGGAAGACGGGATTGTCCGTGACTGGCACACAAGGACCCCGACTGTCTATAAGATTATAGGAGTTCCTGTATGAGTAGAGGGTTGCTAATGTGTGCCAAATACAAAAAGAAGATGAGAGATCACTTTGGAGTGCAGGAGTCCAAGTCCAGGGGAGCACAGCCATAGACGAGAGGCTAAGATCCTCCGCCAGCCTCACCCACAATTTGTTTTCTCTATCGGAAACCAACACTAGAAAGCGCGAGTAGGCCGAGGCCAAGTAGTACAGCCTGCAATCCGGGAGGCCTACACCACCTGCATCTTTAGGTCTGATGAGCGTGTCGTACGCAATCCGCGCTCTCCGAGTGGACCAAAGGAAGGAGGTAAAGCACCTTTATACCTTTTTCCAAAATGAAACTGGGATGTGAATAGGGAGCAGTCTATTGACTTTCATCTCATCGCTCCAAATCACCTGTTCCCAATCTTCCATTTTTCATACTTTTTTGCAAACTCGAGCCAGCTTAGAACTGATGGACCTTGTGATGAGCCGACTTGTTGACTCTGATATTTTGCCTGGACGTCACCTCTTGGCTTCTGAATTGATGGACTTCATTTCATATTCTTCCAGCTGTCATGGCCTCACGTGATGCAGTTTGGCAATTTTCTTGGCCCAGAGACGCTATCAATGAGCTGGATGATGCTGTTTCTTTTTTTCTTGGGAAATCTCCTTCATGGCTTCTTCAACCAGTGACTTTTCGCTTGGGAATCAGCCTAATAACACACTGAGCTATTAAGGAATGTGAGAACAGGTTGTAATTTGTAGTAACAAGAAGAAAAAGATTGCGTCACCACCAGGAGCAAAACAGTAACAATGCAGTTACATGACAAGAATCTGCAGAACTAAGCATATGCTAAATAGTTGCAGGTCAACATTATGTAATTGTCTATAAAATGATGGGAGTCCCACGTTCAAAGCTGTAGTGGATGGTGAGAAAAGGCGCCTGAAAGTCACAAGATCAAAACATCATGTGATCTGACCTTTGGTTGGTGTGATCGTCCTTTTGATGTACGTTCTGTATCAAAATCCAATCGAAAAATGCTTCTCATGGATTTCAATGGGAAATCCATGTTGTATTCTACACAGTGAACTATGGCACAGATTTTTACTCTGCGATGTGGAAAAGAAAGTCTCTTCTTTGACAGATGATCCGGTCAGATTCTGTGTCTGGTCGCCGAGATGCAGCTGAGCTCCACTGAAATGGGGCTAAACGGTGTCCGAATCCATGGCAAGAAACGCTGCTGCAAAGAGAAAGTGAGCTGCAGAAATCTAAGGTGTTGCTGTAGTAGATTCTTTTTCTGGAAGAATCTGAATTGTGCAAAAACCCTAACAATGATTGGAAGTATTTTTGTCTGATTATGTCTCAGGTACAGAATTATCTAGCTTCCAGTTGTACTGTGACTCATGGGGGTCCAAATGCAGTGGTGCCACTGTAGCCTTAGCACTGGTTCACACAACTTTTTTTCATGCGCTTTTTGATGTTTTTTTCACAATTCCAGATCAAAGTCCACACAGAAAAGTGACATTAGAGTTTCAATGTACTAAATGGGAATAAGCGCATCAGGAATGCAGGACCATTAAAGGGTTGTCTCATCTCAAAGTTTCATAGGATGCATGAATGAAATAATGCTGCTTTGCTCTGTCACTTCCTGGTCAAGTTGTCTGTAATTAGCATGTGAGCTCCGTGTATTCAGACTCCTGCTAATTAGATAAATCTTATGCTGTCAGGACCAGGGCAGCTTCTGCGTTAATGTAAACAGTAGAGTAATTACTGTCTTTTGTCTAAAAGATCAGATAACACACAAGCTCTCACACTGCCACCTGTGTGATGACATCACTCCCTGCTATCAGATAGAACAAACAGCAGGGGAGAAGAAGTACACAGGTTGGTCACTTGGGAAACCAGAGAGAGCACAGAAGGTGATAAAATCATTTGTAGCTACTTAACAAAAAAAGATAAACAAAGCAATATATTTGGAAAATGTCTTCATTTAGTGTTACCTACATTTTTTGAAAGCTTTTCTTTGTAGTGAGACACCCCCTTTAACACAGCACAAACGCGTCAAAAGAAGCATCAAATACAATGACGTTCCCTGTACTGAGAAAAATGCATGAAACTAGACATCAATATGTTCAACTTATGACTTGACAAATGAAGAAAGCGCATGTAAATGCACATAGAAGAACAGGCTTAGGCTGAGTTCACACTATGTTACTGGTTACATTGGGATCCGTTTTTTCGGTATGTAAAACGTACCCAAAAAATGCATTTAACAAACGGCGTGTGAACACACCCTTTAACATAAAAAAAAACCCTACACATATTAGGTATCCACACGACTGTCATAACCTGTAGAGTTATTCTAAGAGGTTATTACATGTAGAAGTGAAAAAAAAAAGTTTAAAAAAATGTAAAAGATATTAAATGACACCCACCATTTGCCATTTTACAAATAATGAAAAAATACACATAATTCATCTAAGATGTACTTTTTAACGGTGTCATTGACCATACCACATAATGTACTGAGAAACCCTAAAAAAATTCTGTGTGGGGTGAAATGTGAAAAAAATCCTCCAATATCACCTTTTACAAGCCTCCTGCAATTTCAGATTTTGTGAGGCATATACTTTAGAAATAAAGCCCCTGTTCTCGGCTCCCTCTGGATTATGTCGTATTTGCAGTTGTATTTGCAGCTTGTATTAGCATTTTGTTCCTTGCAGTCAGCATCCCCTTCTCCAAGTGTTTCTGGTAGAGTGCACCAGTATCTGTCCCAACACCTGCAGCATCACAAGTAAGTGCACACACAAACTGTATGGGGGAATGCAAACTCAGCAGATTTTGGTGCGGATTTTTCTACATTTACTTCAATGGGAGATGACAAAATCTGTGCGTTCAGCCTGAGGCTGGGTTCACACTCTGCATTTTTGTTGCATTTTTTTTAACTGCATCAAAATGCAAGTATTTCTATAATTAACTTAAATTTGGAGCAGTGAAATTGCTGTTAATTAAAACATACATCCATTTTTATTAATGCATATATTTTTGGGTGTATTCAAAGAATAAAACATGTGAACCCAGCTTCAGGCAGTAAAATCTGCAATAATCTGCACCAGATCCGACCTATGTGAACTATGCCTAGGGTGAGAACAAATCAGCCGAGTGAGTTTCCCTCAGGATAGGTAGACGAGATTTTTTTTTTACGTGTTTTGCATCCGCATTTCCTAGGTTTGTTTCACATATTTGCTGAAGGTTCAGTTCGGACGCTTTGTTGCATGTTGTCACGGTTGGAGGTAGTGGATCCTCTGGACCACCGCAAGCGATGGCGTATGCCACGCCAGGGAGCGGAGTCTAAGTAGGTCCCGGTTTTCACCAGAGCCCGCCGCAAAGCGGGATGGACTTGCTGCGGCGGGAGTCTACCAGGTCGCTACCCCTGACCTGACTTGCTTGCGGAGGCAGCCGAGGTGTAGCCTGGTACAAAATCGGAATGCAGGCTCATAGTCGGGGACTGGCAGAAGGTCAGGACAGGCGGCAATGGTTCATGGTCGTGGACAGGCAGGAAGGTCAGGGCAGGCGGCAAGATTCGTGGTCGAGGGACGGAGGCAAACGGTACGGTACACGGTAATCAGAACAAGGCTACAGGAACACTTTCTCAATAGGCAAAGGGCACTAAAGATCCGGCAGTGTAGCCAGGAAGAGGCAGGCTTAAATAGGGGCAGGGATGAAGGTCACAGGGGCATCTGTGACAGTACCCCCCCCCCCCCCCCTTTGGCCTCCCCCTCTTTCTGGCCTGAAGGAATCTTCGGATGCCATTATGGTCCAAAATATTGTCTTCTGGTTCCCAGGACCTTTTTTCGGGCCCGAACCCCTTTCAGTCAATGAGAAAAAGGCACTTCCCTCTGACCGTTTTCATATCCAGAATCTCCTTGACAGTAAAGACATTGGTGGCATCGGCCTCAGGAGTGGGAGGAGCAACTTTCCGAGAAAAACGGTTTAGGATGACCGACTTCAGAAGAGAGACATGAAAGGAGTTCGGGACCCGCATAGTGGGAGTAAGGTGGAGCTTGTATGCCACTGGGTTTATGCGCTTCAGCACCTCGAACGGGCCCAAGAACCGGGGACCAAGCTTATAGCCGGGGATCTTGAGGCGGATATACTTCGCCGACAACCACACCTTGTCACCAGGAGAGAAGATGGGAGAAGGTCTTCGCTTTTTGTCAGCTTGTATCTTAGTACGAGCGGAAGCCCGGAGTAGAGGCTGCCATGTCTGATTCCAGACGGCTGTTAGGTCCCGGACCAACTCATCTATGGCTGGAACCTCGGAGGGCACCGGGAGGGGGAGAGGTGGGCGCACATGTCGTCCGTAGGCAATGAAGAAGGGAGCAGCACCGGTGGATTCTGAGTCTAAGGAGTTGTAGGAGAACTCAGCCCAAGGTAGCAGGTTAGACCAATCATCCTGACGTGCGGAGACGAAGTGTCGCAGATAGCAGCCCAGAGTCTGATTAACCCTCTCCACTTGCCCGTTAGACTGAGGATGGTAGGCCGAAGAGAAGTCCAGTTTCACTTGGAGTTGACCACAGAGAGAGCGCCAGAATCGGGAAACAAATTGGACTCCCCGATCAGAAATGATGTGCTGGGGAAGCCCATGTAGTCGGAAGATGTGTTGAAAAAACTGACCGTCAAGGCGAGGAGCAGAGGGTAGAACTGGCAGAGGGTCAGGACAGGAGGCAATGGTTCATGGTCGTGGACAGGCAGGAAGGTCAGGGCAGGCGGCAAGATTCGTGGTCGAGGGACGGAGGCAAACGGTACGGTACACGGTAATCGGAACAAGGCTACAGGAACGCATTCTCAATAGGCAAAGGGCACTAACGATCCAGCAGGGTAGCCAGGAAGAGGCAGGCTTAAATAGGGGCAGCGGCCGGCAATAGCCAATTATCGGTGCGCGATAAATTTAACACTGCCGGCGCGCGCGTGCCGTAGGGAGCGGGGCCGCACGCGCTGCGGGACAGAAGCTGCAGCAGGAGCATGGCCGGGTAAGTACACGGGGGGGACAGGCAGAGGAATGAGCATGGCCGCGAACCGACATGCGGGTCGTGGCGCCGCCCATCAGCGGGGCACGGAGGTGCCCTCTACCCGGGATGAGGGTCGCAGGGCCATCCGTGACACAGGTTAAGTCGGGAATGAGATGAAAAAAATAACGCAGCAAGTTGCACTATTTTTTTCGTCTAAACAATGGACCAGGGCTGTGGAGTCGCAGTCAGTGTCCGTTTTGTTTCATTATAAAATGGACCGACTTCCAAAATAATATAATAAATTGGTCCCGTTTGTCTAATGCAGTGCCACGAGCAAGAGGAATTGGGTCTTGCCAGTGCTCCTGCTCCCATATTTTTAGCCTCCTCAGATGAGGAGTTTAATTTTGAAAAGTATTTGGATGACATGGAGCAGGCAAAGCACAGGAGAAAAGATTCCGCTCCCATAGCAAACAGATTGATCGGATTTCAGCAGAATTTTTTACCTGCTCTCAAAGAAGTGGAAGATTTCAACCATTCATCAAAACTGACTGTGAATGAGGCAATTCCTTTATACTCTGAAATATGTAGAGAGGTTGCCCATGTGGTCACCGCTTTGCCACCAATCCAAGTTAGTGTAGAGAGGCCGTTCTCTAGCCTGGAAATAATGAGATCAGATTTGAGGGAGGCGATACGATTTCTCAGAACAAATTAATAGACTCAACAAATGTTATTCCGGACATTTTTGTTGAAAACTGTTTTTCCCACTCACTGCAGCGTTTTGCATATTTACAATTTATTAAAGTTTTTTTGTGTTCTAAGGTTGTATCCAATAAATATATTTTATGTTCTACCTAAATAGCTTGATTATTCTATCATAAGGCGATAGACAGCCTGATGTTACTGTTTTACTACAGTAAAGTTATCACTTAAACATGCGCCGTTTATGAGAAAAAAGTCGGTGTTAGGGAAATTGAGGAGTTGGAGTCGGAACCTTGGCTTACTGACTCCACAGCCCTACAATGGACACCACGGCAGAAAGCTGACAAACATATTGTAATCATTAGGGTCCATCGGGCACCTAACTGACCTGCATTAAAATCTGCAAGCAACCCTAGTGGGATGGATTTGCTGCAAAAACATTTCTCAGGAAACTACACAACAAATTTGCAACAGATTATGCAGATTTCCTGCTTCAGTTAGTTTTTTCGTTAGAAGAATTTGCACCATAAATTAAACTGTTGATGATTTGCAATGCTGCCCCACAGGTCAGTTTTTGCATGTAAAATTTCTGCAGTGCGTTACAGAACTTTGTTAATATCTTGTCTGTTGTCTTTATTTACCTTTAACAACATGCTTAGAGCTAATTAATCAGGTGGGAATACCTCTTTAACCCATTCCTGAAATTGGACGTACCCAGATACTCTAGCGGGAAGCGACTTCCCGGAAATGGACGTGTAGGTATGTCCTGGACATCGTGTGGGCTTTCAAACAGGGCCCATAGTATTGTAGCATGGGACTAGCTGTATATTGCAGCTGGCCCTATGCTGCATCGCCCAAGGCAGGAGTGAACTACGGCCACAAGCAATTAAATTCTTACCGCAGTCAATCGTGGCAGCTAAGAGAAAGAAAGACGAAGGGAGCTTCCTTGGTCCCCATTGGAGCAGCCACCGTGCTTTTTTTTCAGGATTCCTTGTAAAAATTAAAAATTTTGAGCTAAAATTTTAGATTGTTGGAAAAAAAATCAAATTTGTAATTTTCACAGGCTAACACCTAAAAAATGTCTGAAATAGCTGTGGGGTCAATATACTCAATGCACCTCTGGATATATTTCCTTAAGCGGTGTAGTTTCCAATATGGGGTCTTTTTCGGGTGTTTATTAAGTTTTAGCACCTTAGGGCGTCTGCAAACCTGCAATAGCGTCTAAAGAAAATTGTAATGAAAATGAGAACCCAGAGTCCAGTAGGTGCTCCTCCTATTTTGAGGCTTGTGGTTGAGCCAAATTGCGCACTAGAGCCACATATGGGATATCTGTAAAAATGGCAGAATTGGGGGAATCAGTGCTGAGTTGCATTTCCTTGGTTACATCAACCGTGTTCCAGTGAATAATGGATAACGACTGGAAATCTGCAAAAAAAAAAGGAAAATTTTGAAATTTCACCTCCACTTTGCTTTAATTTCTATGAAACACTTAATTGGGTAATAAACTTCCTAAACACTGCTTTGAATACTTTAACCCTTACCGACGTTTGACGTATGAGTACGTCAAAGCGGCGGTAAGCGGCTTTAAAACGGTATCGCGGCGCAATCCCGCTTCACAGCCGCGGGTGTTAGCGGCTAATTGCAGCTAACACCCGGCGGTTTCAGCGCAGGCGGGCGGCGTCGCCCGCCTGCGCTGTTTAACCCATTAGGCGCTGCTTCAAATATGGCCGCGGCGTCAGAATGACTGAAAAGCGGTGCCGCGCACCGTTTTCCAGCCCGATCGGGAAATCAGCGGTGAGATCGCTGAGTCCCGACGGGCTAACATGGCAGCGCAGAGCCTTGTGAAGGCTCTGATCGCTGCCATGTTCCTGTTTGCCCCACTTTCGTCCGCAGATAGGAAGTGGGGAAACCGCCATCTTTGTACACCCTAATGCATTGCCTATGCACTGCATTAGGCTGTATTAACGATCGCGACCTCTAGTGGTCAAGCACCATAGGGGAACTAAATGTTAAAGTAAAAAAAAATAAATAAAGTTTTAAAGTACAAAAAAAAAGTATTAAAAATTCAAATCACCCCCCTTTTCCCATTTTACAAATAAAAACAATAAAATAATAAAAAAGTTGCACATATTTGGTATCGCCACGTCCGAAAAAGTCCGATCAATAAAAATATAATATAATTTATCCCGTACGCTGAACACCGTAGAAGAAAAAAAATTCCAAACGCCAAAATTGCGTTTTTTTGGTCATTTCACGTCACATAAAAAAATTGGAATAAAAGTAATAAAAAAAGTCGCATTCATTTCAAAGTGCTAGCATTAAAAAGTACACATCTGCCCGCAAAAAATGCCGCCTCACTGACGTCCGTAGATGTTAGCACAAAAAAGTTATTGGTCGCACAAAATGGCACTGCCGCGCAGATTTCAAGAATAGAAAATGTTTGGAATTTTTTTACGGTACCAAAACATAACGGAAACCCTACATGTTCGGTATTGCCGGATGCGTAACAACCCGTAGAATTCAGAAAACTATCAAGAAGATTAATTAACCACCGTTACAATGTTAGACATAAAAAACTGTTGCATAGCCTCTCCAGACATTTCGTGGAGAAGCATCCGGGAGTCGAACCGGTTTTCTATGTTCAGACAATTGAGGGGGTGGATGGCGAGGATCCAGATCGCCATAGGAAGTTGGCTAGTAGAGAAACTTACTGGATCTATAAGCTTTCCACCATTATAGCTTATGGGCTAAATGAAGTACAGGATACCATCGAATAAAGTGATATAGAAGTGGTTAACATAGGGGACTTTGAAGTAGACAATGAGGGTTCAATTTCTGGGCTCAGCATAATTTATTTTTGTACATGTGTTATATTTTAAATTGTATATTTATGAAAACGTATGTATTTTTTATTGTTTGTATAATTTGTATATTCTTGGATATTATTTGTAATTGTATTGTAATGTTTTTAAACATATTTATGTTTTTATACCTGGTAACTCTGTTTTTTGTATTTGTCTAAATTTGTCATGTTATAACAGTGGTGTAAGGGTTAATTGTTCAATTAAGCCTCGGTCTCAATTTTGAACTGTTTAAAAGCCCTGTTATCTTCCTGTTTTATGTGCCTGAGGAAGCAGGGTAGAGTCCCTGCGAAACGCGTAGCTTCCCTGTTTTATATTTACTTTAATAAACCAGCTTGATGCTTAAGTTGGCTTTTCTTTGAATAGTTTTTTGCCCCTGAAAGCGCCACGGGAACTCCTAATTTCACTCGTGTTACGAGTGTCCTTCTTTCCTACTAACCTGCAGAATACAGATAACCCCTCATTTTTACCGAAGAATAAACTCCGTAAGAACAAACTTCCCGCAAACATGCCGCAAGTACGTTTTTTTTCACATTTTGCCCCACTTAGAATTTTTTTGCCGTTCCCTAGTTTATTCTATAGTAATATGAATAATACCACTAGAAAGTACAACTTGTCCTGCAAAATAAAAGCCCTCATATGTCTATGTAGATGGAAAAATAAAAAAGTTATGGCTTTCAGAAGGCAAAGAGCAAAACAATTTAGAGCCATATTATTATGACCGTCCGTCAGGAAGGGGTTAAGGAGAGTAGTTTCATAGATGGAGTCATTTATAGGGTTTCTAACATACAGGCCCCTCAAAGTCCTGTCAGAACTGGACTGGTCCCTAAAAAAAAAGTTGCAAATTTTCTTGTAATAGTGAAAAATTACTACTGCATTTCTAAGCCCCCCAATGTGGTAGAAAAATAAAAAGGCATTTAAAAAGGGATGCCAACCTAGAGTTTATGGTAGATGCTAGTTCTAAACAATTTTGTGTGGAATAACTAACTATCTGTCTTACACGCAGAAGTTTTTGAACTTTGAAAATGGTAAATTTTTCCAACTGTTCACGATATTTTTATATTTTTCACAAATAAACAAGGATTGTATGGACCTAAATTTCTTACTAACTTAAAGCACAATGTGTCACGAGAAAACAATCTCTTTATCACATGGATAGGTAAAAGTATCAAAGTTATTTTCACATAAAGTGACACATGCCAGATTTCAAAAATGTAGGTACAATAAAATATATATTTGATATATTTATATTTTTTTGCAGACTTAAAATTCTATGATTTTTTTTTTTAATACTAATAAGGGATTACTGGATTATTGCTTTATTTAACACGTATAGTGTATTCACATACTCCTGTACACTATTCTATTATACACTGTCACATAGTAACACATAGCGCCACATGTATGAAAACTGTCTAGATCTAAAAATCTCTTTTTTTGCCCATAGCAACCAGTCAGAGCTCCCTTTTCATTTTTCCAGAGCATCATAGGGGGCTCTCTGGTTGTTATGGGCACCAAAGAAAGTCTAGATCTAGACAGTTTTCATACATGTGGCCCATAATGTACGCTAGCAGCAGGCTTCCGGAACAGATAGACCTGGGGTTGGTTCTAGGTCTCCACTGCTGACTGTAAAGATTGACCTGATTGGACAGAGGAGTCCCCTTTAATCAGACTGTGGCAATCAATTGGTTACTTGGCCAGGATCAGAGGTTTCAAACAAGCTTCGCCATGGTCAGAGGCTGCTCCTCTTTCCTGGTGCAGTTGCAGAACAGGGACCCACTAAGCACCTTGTACTTAGCAATGCCAAAAGCCATTGCTGTGGACCTGACGTGCCCTGTCTGCCATCGGATAACAGCGGGAGGTTGTTAAGGGGTTAATTAGTTCTAAGGTAACCTGTGTGATCATTTTATGGTCTGTAAATTGCTTAGAGACCTGATGCCCCCAGTATCTCTGGAGCAGATTCCGTACATTTTGTTATCTTCCATAAATCCACTCCTGTGTTCAATGTGTCGCAGATTGTCATAAATTTGTATTCCCAGACGCTTGAGATTTTGAATTGTCTTTTAGTATAATAACCTTCATATGTTCCTCATTATTCCCGTGCTCTTGTCTTTTATTGGTGGCAGTGGGACCCCTTCTTTGATTTAAAGGAGTTCTCCGGAATTTTCAGAAATCAAGGTAAAAAGCTGGGCTGCTGTAAAGTAATTGTAAAAAAAAAATGGACTCGCCCGTACAGCCACCGACATTTTATCACCACTGAAGCTTCGGTGTCCACCAGCAGTGATGTCCCATAAATCACTTACATGACCATGCAGCCAATCACTGGCCTCAGCCGGCTCATATCACATATACGGCACGTGCCCCTGAGTGATTGGTTGCATAGGTACGTAGATGATTTATGTGACATCACTGCTGGTGGTGGCTGTGGAGGGTACCGGTTTTATTACTATTAATATATCCCAGTCCCACCCTGTGCCATGATTTCTGAGGATCAACCCCTAAAGTTTCTGTCCTTTTTCACCAACAGGACATTAGGTACACAGCATAAAATATACAACAGAGGTGCACATCATGTGGCCAGGGGGCCACACGCGGCCACCAATGCCTCCCTTTGCGGCCCCAAACCATCAGGACACAAACGTTTTTTGTCTCTGTCCTCATACTTCAGCGGGCACTATTATGACTGGCACTGTTATTTTTGGCACTGCTATGGTGGGCTCTGTAAGGTTGGCACGCATGGAGGGCCTTGTATGGCTGACACCATAAAGCTGTATATGGTATTTCAAGCAACCCAAAGAGCAATCTAGTAAAATCTGTTTCTGTATTATTTCTGTATTTCTTTCTCACAGGAGTATTTATTTCTGACACAATCATGGCAGATCCACAATATACACCATAAAAATGTCTGATGGGGTCCAGACTCCAGAGAAGTTATAGTGAAACAGCCACTTTTGTAACCCCCAAAAACTTCAATGAAACTAGGTGCCTAATATCCTCTTGTTCGGGAATCAAGCAGGGATCCCCCATTTTGATCTCTGGAATCCCGAAAGTAGAACCAAGAGCTCTCAGCCATTTTGGGTGTATGCAGTTGAAGTGTCATAAAGTCAAAGATGAGGAATGCCCCTCTTAAGATGTACTGCAGCCCCTGGGAGAGGTACAGTATGACAATGTGGCCCCTGCAACAGAAAACACTGAAAATATGACACTTTGATACAATGTAAAGTAGTCAGTATACAGCTTGCATAACACTGAAAATTTGTTGTGCCCTTAAAATAACTCAACACACAGCCATCAATGTCTAAACCGATGGCAACAAAAATGAGTACAGTCCGAATTGAAAATGGACAAATTGCACCCAAAGTGTTAATATTTTGTGTGGCCACCAATATTTTCCAGCACTGCTTTAACCCGCTTGGGCATGGAGGTCACTAGAGCTTCACAGGTTGCAGCCACTGGAATCCTCTTCCCTCCTCCATGACCACATCACAAAGCTGGTGGATGTTAGAGAACTTGCGCTTCTCCACCTTTAAAGGGAACCTGTCACATAGTTTTTGCCCCCCTGGCTGAAGACAGAACAAGCTAGTGTCAGACCTGCTGTTTCCAGTGTTGTGTCCCTTATTCTGTAAGATGCTGGAGTTTTCGTGTATTTAATGCTCAAATCTGCAGTTTTCAGCCAGAAGAGTCATTCGAAGAGTCCTTCAGAGTGTCAGTTTTTTTTCAAACCCCGCCCACCTGAGACTAGCTCCGCCCACCTCAACTGACAAACGTATTACTTTGAATAGGTAGAAACATGTGAATAACGGTCAGTGGGTGGAGCTAGCCTTTGGTGGGTGGAGCTAACACCTACTCATGAATAAGATTTGAGGGGTAAATGCTCCTAAAACTGCTGCATCTTACAGAATAAGGGGCACAGCGCTGGAAACAGCAGGTCTGACACTAGCTTGTGCTGCCCTCAGCAAGAGGGGCACAACCTATGTGACAGGTTCCCTTTAAGGATGCAAAATAGGGTTTAGGTCTGGAGACATGCTTGGCCAGTCCAGCACCCTTACCCTCATTTTCTTTAGCAAGGCAGTGGTCATCTTGGAGATGTGTTTGGGGTTATTATGTTGGCATACTGCCCTGCGGTCCAGTTTCCAAAGGGAGGGGAGGGATCATGCTCTACTTCAGTATGTCACAGTATATGCTGGCATTCATGGTTCCCTCAAAGAACTGTAGCTCCCCACAGCTGACAGCACTCATGCTGCCCCAAACCATGACACTCCCACCACATGCTTGGCTGTAGGCAAGACACACTTGTCTTTGTACTCCTTAAGTGGTTGCCGCCACACAGGCTTGACACCATCTGAACCAAATAAGTTTATCTTGGTCTCATCAGACCACAGGACATGGTTCCATTAAACCATGTCCTTAGTCTGCTTGTCTTCAGCAAACTGTATGCGGGCTTTCTTGTGCATTATCTTTAGGAGAAACTTCCTTCTGGAACGACGGCCATGCAAAGCAAGCCATAAGAAGTCTTGTTTGTAGTTTGCAGAAAGCTATGTAGGGGATACAGCAAGCAGGGAAAAAAAGTGTTGGGCCAAAATGAGACCTAAATCCATAGTAAGGAAAGTCAACCCCCGTGCTTTACCTTGAATACACCATCCCCCCCGTGAAGCTTGTGGTGGCGCATTAGCTGGGGGGGGTTTTGCTCCAGCGGGGACTTGGAAGTGGTCAGATTTTATGGGAAGTTGGATGGGAAAAATGGGCCCAATCCGGGGGAAAACTTAATAGGCTAAAAAAAATACTTGAGATGGGGTGTGGGGTTCACCTTCTGGCAGGACAACGATCCCAAACTTACAGCCAAAGCAACAGTAGAATGGTTTACATCAAAACATATTCATGTAATAAAATGACCCAGTCATATTCCAGACCTAAATCCCATTGATAATTTGTGGCAGAACTTGAAAATTGCTCTTCACAAATGTTCACCAACCAATCTGACTGAGCTGGAGCTCCTTTTCAAAGAAGAATGGGCAAAAATTCCAGCCTGTAGATGTGCAAAGCTGGTAGAAGTATATCCCAACAGACTGCAGCTGTCGTTGAAAGTAAAGGTAGTTGCAACAGAGATACAGAAAGACTGGAAGAGTCACAGAAAGGCAAAGAAGTGGACCTCCTTTGGCTACATCACAAAGTGAGACCGTTTATTGTTAACAATGCCCCCCCGAGGAACCCGGTAATGGATGACACACAAACCCCGGGACATTTAAGGGAGGTGAGAGGCAACCCAAATTACACAGACAAAATTTGTAACAGTTTTCATCAGCGTGGTCTGGTGTGAAGACCAGCAACAGTACCTGATTGGTATGTCCTTGCTGATTGCCCCGGCTTCCTTGAGCTCCGCACGTTTACGGCCATAAAATTTTTCTAAGGGGAATTGATTTCATCCTGAACAGCACTGAGGGGCAAATGGTCCTGCCAAGTAGATCTCCCTGGCCCCTACAAACGATGATTTATCTAGCACGCGACCAATGCTCTTAAATGGTTAGAATTGTCTGAGTGATCTTGGGTGCCCTCCCCACCCCCCTTTAAAAGGGTGGAGTTTTTGGGGGCCTTCATCATCCAGTTCCACGTTATTGTTTATAATGAGCGGTCTTCCGTGTGTGATGGAGCCAAAGGACATCCACTTTTTGCCTTTCTATGACTCTTCCAGTCTTTCTGTACTCTGTTGCAACTGCTGATGAACTCTGTGACAACAGGGAATATTGGACATGGGCCTTCTAACTTTTAAGGATGGTTCCCCTTTAGTTAATTTTAAAAAATGTAAAGAAATTTTGTTCATCCTAAAATTTAACCCAAAAAACCCAAAAATTCTAATTTTTTTGTGAGTAGGATACATAAATGGATAAAATTTAATTCAAACGTTTCCATATTGTTCCCTATTGATCCATCATAGCATCTTTTGGGATACCCGCTTCAAGTATCCTAACAGATAGCTACGCCTGAGGGCTCCTGATTTGATGTGAACACAGTTTCAGCTGGATCTCCAATACATATCTGATGACTGTATGGAGCTCTAGACCATTCCATGGAAGTGTGTGCGTTATCTTGTAGACAAGCAGTTCCTGAGTTATAAATGACTTGTACTTAAAGGGGTTTTCTCACTACATTGATTCATCTCACCTCAGTCCTGTTTTCTTGGTTTCACTTTGAATTCAGGGGCGTGTTTACTGGCTTCCACTAGGCGCAGAGAAGCCCCGGGCTGTAATAAAAAAACCAGCCTATAGGAGAGATCAAAAGGTCTGTAATTAGCGCCTGAGGGGTGTGCAGTAAATAAAGAGGGTATTAATCTTTGAATAGGGAGGAACAGGTAATGTAAAAATTATTGCAAATGACTTGTTTTTTGCAAATTTTTTTTTAAAAATTAAAAAGAATCCTCGTTGGTAAAACCCCCTTTAGAACAGAGATTATTGTTGGGCGCCAGATCAGAGCAGTTATACCCATTTACTTTAGACCCAGGGGCGTTGGCTATGCCATGCTCTATTATTGGTGTTGCATACCATACGCTCCAGCCGCTTGCACATCTGCCCCCAAAGATCCCTTCCCCCGGGATATGCCCGGGAAAAGAAGGGAAAACCCGGCCCCCGATACATCACACGTTTATCTGAATTTTAGCATTTTTCAGTATCTAACTTGATTGGAGTTCAAACCTGTTAAGTATGTTCCCCACGGCGTCTTGCTCTGTGTGAAAATACGCTTTTTAGATCCTCTTAGGCTGACAGAGGGGGGAAAAGCCACCAGACGCATTTGACAATTTTAGCAGTGACATCACTGCCCCGGCAATTGAGGGGAACACGCAAGTGGCGCTCACAAAAAAAGAAGGGACCCCAAACTCGTGTTTTGAATTCAATTCTTTTTGAAAACGGAAAACCCCCGACCAGCTCGAAATCGAATATGCGCCCCAAAAATTTTGATTCAATGGGGCCGGGGCCCTTTGATTTGCCTTTCCCCCCTTTGGCGCCGCGGGAGTACCCGCGTATTAGCGCGAGCTCCCGAAAAACACAATGACCGGGCCGAACTGTAGCACCCAGTAGATCATGTAAACATAGCCTTGGGGATGTTCACAGGGGCGATTTGGCTGCGGTTTTGGGTCGAGGCTTTGGCGCGGTTCCCGGGGGCCAAAAACCCCGTCCAAAAATCGGCCCCAAAACGCCCCCAGTTATTACTGGTTTATGGGAACCACGTTGCTATTATCGAGGGGGTTTTTTGCTGGTGTGTTTAAAAAAGTTCTGTCAATTTTGCGCGGTTTCAGCGGGGTTTTTCCGCGCGGTGTCGGGGGGGTTTCGCCGGGTTGGACGGGGTTTTGTCCCGCCTATTAGGGTGGGTGAAAACCTCGCCGCAAACCGCGCCCAAAACCACGCCCCAACCGCGACCGTGCCAAAACCCACACCGATGAACTTAATCGGGAGACGCCAATTTGAGGCGAGGTTTGGACAAGTTTTGGTCGCGGCAACCGCGACGAAACCCCGGGGCCAAATTTCCCCCGGTGAACTGCCCAAACCCTTTTAAAAAATGACTTTTCCAACTTACATACAAATTCAAGTTAAGAAGAAACCTAGAGAACCTTTCTTGTTTGTAACCCAGGAACTGCTTGCATACATTAACATGTTGTTTTTTTAATTATTATTTTATTACAAAAACAAGTTTTCTTTGTTGGGTTTACCCTTTTTTTTTCAAAATCTTGCTGTTTTTTTTAAAAGTGTCCCCAAACTTCCAAAAACTCAAAAATTGAAATTGTTCCTGTATCCGTCCTTTTTTCCTCAGAGCCATTCATTAGTTGCCAGAAGTAAACATTTGTTTTACATAAAGCAAAGATCATTTGTATGTGAGGAGATATAAATACTCATTTGTCAGACTCTCTCCGTGATGTTCTCCAGTCCACAGTCTGAAAAGCCCATTTATTTCTAGCTGGCATCAAATCCCATTATTGAAATATTTCGTTAGTCAATAAGCCGTTCTGCTGTTTAATACTACTCTATATTTTAAAAATGCAGTTTATTTTGTGAGATTCTGAATGTTTAATGTGCATGGCATAACAGATCTGACAGCTGTATAATCTATCAATTTATGTGGAAGTCCAACTCTTCAGTATTCTAACCCCCATCACATAATTGATTGTAACTGATCCTAAACTTAAAGGGGTATTGTCATCACATTGATTAGCTTGAAATATTTAGGCAGAGGTAAATAAAGATCGTTGCCTAATACATTGCTTTTCTGATTTTGTTTCACTTCACAGCTAGAGCAGTTCTTCTCACCTGCTTGTGTAGAAAAGCTTCTTTAGGTTACCACCTCTCTCTGCTCTAACAGCCCTAGCTGGAATGGTGACATCACTCTTTGCTGTGTCTTATTAGCAGCATATATTTACTATTTTGCCATAGGCAAACTTAAACTCTATCAGTTCTCAATCTATAAAGCACTAAAACTTAACTTTTATTATATATAACACTTAACCTCAATACATGTACAAAAACAATCCTGTGATTGGGTGAACAGACCGGGCTGAGTTCGGTCAGCCAATCAGAAAACTAGCTACTTCATTCAATGTAAATCTATGGAGAAAGTTAACCAATTAAAAAACAGCTACTCGTACCATTATAGTCTATGGAAGACAATCTAGTGATGTGATTGGTGTAAAAACTGGGAGGCAAATTAAATCTGTCCAATAGCGAGTAATGCGACTATGATAATATGAAGCGATGAGCGCATTACAGAGCGCATTACTGTTGGAGGGATATTGGAGATGAAGAGGTCTAAAAAGCAAGGTAGAAGCCTATAGAGCTCTAAAGGGTTTGTTAGTAAAAAACATGATCCCGCTCCTATGCTGCTAATAAATAGTATAAAAAAATGGGAATCTAGCAAGAGAACAAAGAGTGACTTTTAATGACTATATTTACTATATTTACTATTTTCTTGTATTGTGGTTAAGTGTTATATATAATAAAAGTTAAGTTTTAGTGCTTTATAGTTTGAGAACTGATAGAGTTTAAGTTTGCCTATGGCAAAATAGTAAATATAGTCATTAAAAGTCACTCTTTGTTCTCTTGCTAGATTCCCATTTTTTTGATACTATTTATTAGCAGCATAGGAGTGGGATCATGTTTTTTACTAACAAACCCTTTAGAGCTCTATAGGCATGTATCTTGCTTTTTAGACCCCTTCATCGTCAATGTCCCTCTAACAGTAATGCGCTCTGTAATGCGCTCATCGGTTCATATTATCACAGTCGCATTAATCGCTATTGGACAGATTTAATTTGCCTCCCAGTTTTTACACCAATCACATCACTAGATTGTCTTCCATAGACTATAATGGTACGAGTAGCTTGCTTTTTAATTGGTTAACTTTCTCCATAGACTTACATTGAATGAAGTAGCTAGTTTTCTGATTGGCTGACCGAACTCAACCCAGGTCTTTTTACCCAATCACAAGATTGTTTTATGCTAATCTTTGTATTTTAAATTATACCGCCTCTCTCCTGATTGGACAATCGCTCCCCATAGAAAATAATGACGCTCGTGATTTGATTGGCTGATTTTAACCGGCCAATGAGATTCTTGAATGTGTTTTAAATCAGCGGTCCCCAACCTTTTTTCTACCAGGGACCGGTTTGATGCACGACAATTTTTCCACGGCCCAGTTGGGGGGCGGGGTTATTGGGGGCGTGGTTATTAGGGGCGGGGTTATGGAGGGGGTTGGATGTTTAGAATCACACACCAAAAAAACCCCCAATAAAGTGTATACTGTGTCATTTAGGGGTATCGTATGAGGTAACCAGTATTTTATAACTGGAGACTGATTGTCAGCTCTGTGGGTCACTATTATATTAATAATGCTGACCCACAGAGCTATTAATCAGTCTGCAGTAATATTGATCAGCTCTGTGGGTCAGCATTATACATGTATATAATATACATATGTAATCAGCTCTGTCATTATAGAGATATATGCCCCCTGTAATAATAAATAAATATAGCCCCCAGTAGTGATACATAGCTGCCCCCAGTAGTGATAGTGATACATAGATAGCTGCCCCCAGTAGTGATAGTGATACATAGCTGCCCCCAGTAGTGATAGATAGCTGCCCCAGTAGTGATAGTGATACATAGCTGCCCCAGTAATAATGATACATAGCTGCCCCAGTAGTGATAGTGATACATAGCTGCCCCAGTAGTGATAGTGATACATAGCTGCCCCAGTAGTGATAGTGATACATAGATAGCTGCCCCAGTAGTGATAGTGATACATAGCTGCCCCAGTAGTGATAGTGATACATAGATAGCTGCCCCAGTAGTGATAGTGATACATAGCTGCCACAGTAGTGATGTGTACATAGCTGCCCCGTAGTGATATTGATACATAGCTCCCCAGTTGTATAGTGATCATAGCTGCCCCAGAGTGTACATGGGCCCCCCAAAAAAATGATAAAGTCCCCCGTAATGATGTGAACTGCTCCCCCAGTAGGATAATAGCTGCCCCCAGAGTGATACATAGCTCCCCAAAAGTGTGATACATACCTCCCCCCAGTAATGATAGTGTACTAGCTGCCCCCTTAGTGATACATAGCTGCCCCCGTAGTAATATTAGCGCCCCCAGAGAAAATATTAGCTGCCCCCAGTAGTAATGCATAGCTGCCCCCGTAGTATTTGATAGCTCCCCCCAGTGTAATACTTGCTCCCCCCGTAGTAATAATAGCTGCCCCCAGTAGTGACACATAGTAGCTCCCCCCAGAAGAAATACTAGCTGCTCAGTTAATCTTAGCTGCCCAGTAGTGTTACATAGCTGCCCAGTAGTAATACTTAGCTGCCCCCAGTGTAATATTTAGTCCCCCCAGTGTAATGCTAGCGCCCCCAGTAGAAATACATAGTGCCCCAGTGAATTTAGCCCCCCCCAGTGTAATGATGCTGACCCAGGAAATGATAGCTGCCCCCGTAGTAATATTAGCTGCCCCCAGTGTAATACATGCTGCCCCCAGTAGAAATCTTAGTGCCCCTTTAGTAAACATAGCTGCCCCAGTGTAATATTTAGCTCCCCCCAGAGAAATCATAGTCCCCCCAGTAGTATACTTAGCTACCCCAGTAGTAATAAGGCTGCCCCCGTAGTAAACATAGTGCCCCGTAGTAATATTAGCTGCCCCAGTAGTAATACAAATCCTCAAGTAAAAAATACTAAGCTACCCCCATTGTAATCTTAGCTGCCCCGTAGTAATACATAGCTGCCCCACAGTAGAAATACTTAGCTGCCCCCAGTAGTAATATTTTAGTGCCCCAGTAGTAATATTAGCTCCCCCCAGTAGTAATAATAGCTGCCCCGTGTAATACAAGCTCCCCCCAGTAGTAATACTTAGCTACCCCATTTGTAATTTAGCTGCCCCCTTAGCAATACTTGCTGCCCCCGTGTGTACATAGTCCCCCCCGTAGTAATATTAGCTCCCCCCAGTAGTTTAATGCTGCCCCAGTAGTAATGCATAGCTGCCCCCGTAGGAATACTTAGTGCCCCCGTAGTAATATTTATTTACCCCCAGTGTAATGCATAGCTCCCCCCAGTAGTAATACATCGCTCCCCCCAGTAGTAACATAGCTGCCCCCAGTAGTAATATTAGTACCCCCATAGAAATGCATAGCTCCCCCCGTGTAATGATAGCTCCCCCCAGTAGTAATATTAGTGCCCCCAGTAGTAATACATAGCTCCCCCCGGGTAGTAATACATGCTGCCCCCGTAGTGACAAAACCCGTAGCTGCCCCATTTGAAATGCATAGCTCCCCCCGTGTAATTTTTGCTACCCAGTAGTAATACTTAGCTCCCCCGTAGTAATATTAGTGCCCCCAGTAGTAAAAATAGCTGCCCCCAGTAGTAATATTAGTCCCCCCCAGTGTAATAATAGCTGCCCCAGTGTATACTTAGCTGCCCCAGTAGTAATGCATAGCTGCCCCAGTGTAATATTTTGTTACTCCCGTAGTTGCATAGTCCCCCCAGTAGTAATACTTAGCCCCCCCAGTAGTAATGCATAGCTCCCCCCAGTGAAATACTAGCTCCCCCAGTAGAAATGCTTAGCCCCCCCCAGTAGAAATGCATGCTCCCCCCCAGTAGTAATACTTAGCTGCCCCCAGTGTAAACATAGCTCCCCCCCCAGTAGTAATACATAGTGCCCCCAGTAGTGAACATACCGTAGCTGCCCCAGTAGAATCATAGTGCCCCAGTTGTAATACTTAGCTGCCCCCATAGTGATACCTAGCTTCCCCCAGTAGTATATTAGCTCCCCCCAGTAGTAATTTTTAGCTACCCCCAGTAGAAATGCATAGCTGCCCCCAGTAGTAAACATAAGCTCCCCCCATAGTAATATTAGTACCCCAGTAGTAATGCTTTGCTGACCCCAGTAGAAATAATTAGCTGCCCCCGTGTAATACATCGCTGCCAACCTTAGTAATACTTAGCTGCCCCAGTAGTAATAATACCCCCCCCCCAGTAGTAAACTAGCTGCCCCCAGTGTAATACTTAGCTGCCCCCAGTAGTAAAAATTTTGCGGCCCCCGTAGTAATACTTAGTACCCCAGTATTTTAAACTGCTGCACCCAGTAGTGATACAAGCTCCCCCCCAGTAGTAATATTTAGCGGGCCCAGTATAATAAAGCTGCCCCGTAGAAATCTTAGCTCCCCCCAGTAGTAATATTAGTACCCCCAGTAGTATACATAGCCCCCGTGTTACATGCTCCCCCCAGTAGTAATATTAGTCCCCAGTTAAATATTAGCTCCCCCCGTAGCATACTTACTGCCCCAGTAGTGATACATGCTCCCCCCAGTAGTAATACTTAGCTCCCCCCAGTGTAATACATTGCTGCCCCAGTTAATGCTTAGTACCCCGTGTAATCTTAGGCCCGTAGTAATACTTATGCCCCCTGTAATACATAGCTCCCCCCAGTAGTAATTTGCTCCCCCCAGTAGTTAATACATAGCTGCCCCCAGTGTAATACTTACTGCCCCCAGTAGTAATGCATGCTGCCCCAGTTAAATTTTAGTTATCCCAGTGTAATTCATGCTACCCCAGGAAATTTAGTACCCCGTGTAATGCATAGCTCCCCCCAGTAGAAATACTTAGCCCCCCCTTTAGTAATACTTAGGGGCTCCGTAATAATGCTGCGGCCCCAGTAGAAAATTACTTAGCTGCCCCCCAGTTAAAAATTAGTTTCCCCACCGCATAAATGCATAGCTCCCCCCATAGTAATCATAGTGCCCAGTAGAAATACTTAGCTCCGCCGTAGTAAATCTTAGCCCCCCCCATTAGAAATGATAGCTGCCCCCAGTGTAATATTGGGCCCCCCCAGTAGTAAAAATAGCTCCTCAAGTGTAATACTTGGGCCCCCCAGTAGTAATATTATGTCCCAGTAATTCAAGTGCCCCAGTATAATACTTGCTGCCCCCAGTAGTAATATTTAGCTACCCCTTTTGTAATGCAAGCTGCCCCCGTAGAAATTTAATAGCTGCCCCAGTGTAATACTTAGCTACCCCCAGTAGTAATGCATAGCTGACCCCAGTAGTAATACTTAGCTACCCCCATAGAATAATGCTGCACCCAGTGGGTAAATAGCTGCCCCCAGTAGTAATACTTAGCTGCCCCAAGTAGTAATAATGGGCCCCCCCAGTAGTAATTTTAGCTGCCCCCGTAGTAATACTTAGCTCCCCCAGGTAATAATAGCTGCCCCCAGTAGTAATACTAGTGCCCCGTGTAATACTTAGCTCCCCCCATTTTAGTAATACTTAGCCCCCCCCAGTAGCAATATTAGCTGCCCCAGTGTGATACATAGCTGCCACAGGAAATATTAGCTGCCCCCGTAGTAATAATAGCTGCCCCCAGTAGTAATGTTTAGCTCCCCCAGTTTTTAATACTTAGCTCCCCCCCAGTAGTAATACTTAGTGCCCCCCAGTAGTAATCTAGCTCCCCCCAGTAGAAATTACTTAGGCCCCAGTAAATAATGCTCCCCCCCAGTAGTAATTTAGTGCCCCCAGTGAATGCATAGCTGCCCCCATTTGAAATATTAGTTACTCCCAGTAGTTTTAGTACCCCGTAGAAATATTGCTACCCCCGTAGAAAGCATAGCTGCCCCAGTAGTAATTTTTTAGCTACCCCCAGTAGAAATACTTAGTACCCCCAGTAAAAATGCATGGGGCCCCCCAGTAGTAAATTTACTGCCCCCAGTATTTAATATTAGCACCCCTGAGAAATCTAGCTGCCCCCGTAGTAATACATAGCTGCCCCAGTAGTAATATAGCTACCGCAGTGTAATACTTAGTACCCCAGTAGTAATCATAGCTCCCCCCAGTAGGAAACTTAGTGCCCCGTAGAAAATTTAAAACTGCCTCAAGTAGTAAATACTAAGCTACCCCCATTGAAATATTTAGCTGCCCCCAGTAGTAATATTTAGCTGCCCCAGAGTAATGATAGCTCCCCCCAGTAGAAATACTTAGCTCCCCCCAGTGTAAACATAGTGCCCCCAGTAGTGATAGATAGCTCCCAGTAGTAAATGAACTCCCCCCGTGTAATGCTAGCTCCCCCCCAGTATTTAATCATAGCTGCCCCAGTGAAATGCATAGCTCCCCCCCAGTAGTAATATTGCTACCCCCAGTGTAATCGAGTGCCCCAGTAGAAATACTTGCTGCCCCCAGTGTAATACGTAGCTGCCCCCAGTAGTAATGCTTAGCTACCCCCAGTAGTAATACGTAGCTGCCCCCAGTAGTAATACGTAGCTGCCCCCAGTAGTAATGCCTAGCTACCCCCAGTAGCAATACTTAATGCCCCGCCGCTGGCGCAGCTGCTGGTCTGCGGGGGCCGGGAATACAGCGGTGGCGAAACTTTGCCGACCCCCGGGGATAAAGCCCGGGGGGCCCGGGGCGGCCGGCATCTGGTGTAGCGGGCCGCGGACCGGCGGGGTGCGAAAGGGCCCGGTGCCGGTCCACGGACCGGCGGTTGGGGACCCCTGTTTTAAATGACTGTCTTTCCTGGTAATTTTGTAATCACGATTCCTGGAGTAGCGCTGGTTTTCAGCGAGAACGCATCGAAAGTGATTTTATTTTTACATATTTTAATAAGGTTTTAGCTCTTTCATGAGTCTGTTTTTACAAAAAAAAACCCTTTTATTAACAATATTCCTTGCCTCACGGAGGTTTGAATAGATGAGCGCCGGGGCCCGAGCTTTTCTTCTGTCTACCACTTACCACCCCCCTGCGTGATTTTTACGGCCCTTGGAGAGGAGACCCGGGCGCTACTGTGAGACTCGGATCGAGCCTTTATGTGCTTATGAGAGTTGTGCCTCTGAATAGTTGCAAACTCTATCAGGTGAGCCTGTACTGTTTCACTGTATAACTGTATTTTAGGACTACTTACCATAACAGCGCCCCCTCTGTATTTTTCTTCTCTTTGCGCGTCCTCTAACAGTCTTGACTAGGAATAGCAGTCAATGATGTAGAACCACCCACAGTCCGAACAGGAAGTGAGAGCCTGAAGTTGGCTGTGAGAAGCAGCATGGTGAGAATACCCCTTTAATATCCACCCTTGTTCACCAGTTTTTTTTTTCTTCAAGTTTTAGGCCACTTCACACACTGGAATTTCACACAGATTTCAGTGCCAAGTCCATGTGTATTCTGTGTCGAAATCCATGTGAATGCCACATGGAATCTATGACCCAATTTATATAATGGAAATTTTTGTCAAACTTTATACAGTGATTTGTAAATGTGACGTATCATTCATTGTAAATTCTGCATGAAAACTACATTGGGTAGGACGTGGATTAGCCCCGTTTAAAGCCACAACAAAATCTGCCATATAAAATGAAAACTGGGCGGGAGTTATTTTAATCTGATAGGAACGGGCATTAGGGAAACCCTTTTTTATAAAATTAATTGTTGTGTTTTACGTTTTTAGAATTTTTTTTATGAATTGTACTGGTGTTATTAGTATTTTATTTGATGACAAACACTCCCATAATTCCCATCACTTTTACCAGCGTGCAAGTGTTTCTAGCATTTTTTGCCAACGTCATAATCAATAGATAACAATGGACTTCTCAGTGTATTTCAGTGAAATGGTATCTAAGTAATCTACAATTTAAAGGGGTTGTCTAAAAGTTCAACAAATTGAGCTAGGTAAAACAAAAAGACTAAGGCCTCGTTCACACGGCTGATTTGGGGACGGATTTCAGCCGTATTGCTCGCGGTACTGCGCTCCAATACGGCTGAAATCCGTCCCTGCCATTACGGTAATCCACAGTTCTCATAGAGAACTATAGATTCCACCTCCCCTCCCCGCTCGCGAATACGCCGAGCGGGGAGAAAGTGACATGCACATTATCCTGGCGGGATACACGCTGTGGATAATGGATATCTATGGGGCTGGCGAGCTGCCGGCCCCTCCGCCCCGCTTTATTCCCGCAATTACAGCATGAATAAGCCGTGTGAACTGGGCCTAAGGGCGGCACGTATGAACGGGGCTGCGCCAGAAGTCTGGTGTATTTTCAGCCCAACATCAGGCGCAGCCCTTTTCCCCAGTAGGGGAAAAGGCCTCCTCGTACGGCAGTATCAGGCGCATTACGGAGCATCTGCGGAACTTTGTAATGCGCCTTATTTCGGGGGGTATGTGGGAGGCGGGGCGCACTAGAACCATACAAAGCTATAGATTTGTAACTTCAGTATGGCAATTCCAGGCGCATTACTGCTGGAACAGGTAAACCACTTTCAAAGTGGTTTACCTGAGCCAGAAATCTCGCCCTAGTGCTAGAATGCGCCTGATTTATGACCCGCTGTAGAGCGGCTTCATAAATCGGGCGCATTCTATGCTATTATAATGCGCATTAAATTTGGCGCTTAAACGGCAAAATTCATACATGTCGCCCTAACTATTATTCACCTTTAAAATCCCCCAGTGCGCCAGTGCTGATGTACTGGGGTCCCTGACCTAAGCTAAGAGTATGTCCACACGCCTTATTTCAGCGTGTACTGTATGCGCCGCACTACGCCGGGTGTTTTAGAAGTATGTGCTGGCAGGCTGTTTCGGAGCGCTGATCCCAGCTCCCATGGACTTTCACTTTCCGCACTGATAAGAAGTGACATGTCAGTTCTTTCCCTTAGCGTGTATTGTACGCCGGGGAAAATGGCAGGTAATCATAGCTCTCAATGAGAGCTATGAATTTGCGTATTTGCAGGGCGGAATTCGGGCGTATTGCAGTGCGTTTGCCCTGAAATTGCGTGTGGACATACCCTAAGGCACAGGTATAAAATGCCCCCCTTAGCTTTTGGGAAAAACTACTTTCCCCCATCATGCATTTTTAAAATCTAAAAAGTGAGCATGAGGGAAAATTGTGGGTTTCCCCAGCGCTGGGGGCCGGTTTTGACCCCTTCCCCTAAGGGTATTTTTCACACGGCGTAAATGCGGCACGCTTTCGCTGCGTATTTCCCCTTTTAAAACACGCCGAGATGCGGTGCCAAATTACAGAAAATCCTAGTTGATAGAAAACTTGGATTTGCCGTATCCCCCCGCACGTACAATGCGATTATATTTTTTACGCGGGGGGAGATAGTAATGTCAATTATGCGGAGATAAGCAAAGGGTAAGTTGTCTTGTTGTCTAAGTATGTCACGTTGTAGCGAGCTCCGAAACACACGGTGTACTGCGGCGCGTACCGTACGCACCACAGTACACCGTATGAACATACCCTTACTTTCATAGGAAAATTGAGAAATTCATCCTTTTGGGTTTTAAAAATAAAAAATAAAAATAATATTATGGCCGTAAGCCAATCATTGGCCTCACTGGTAATGCTAGCAGGTACAGGAGATTTCCCTGCTGTGACCACTGAGGCCTGTGGTTCCCTATTGCCTCCAGGTACTAGGGTGGCATTTCTTTGTTCCAGGAAGATAAACTGAGACTTGTGGGAAGCACCTAGAGCAGCTGAGGATTTAACAGGTCAGTAAGGCATAGTTGATAAGGTTGAAAAAAGACACATGTTCATCAGATCCAAACTATAACCCTACCGTGTTGATCCAGAGAAACTCAAAAACCCCTTTGAGGTGGATGTTGATTGCCCCATACGAGAGGAAATATTCCTTCCTAACTCCAGTATGGCAATCAGAATAATCCCTGCATCATTGTCCTATCTCCAAATTAGTTCCGATTCATTAATTTATTCCCTTCCTGTCTCAAAATTTCCAAAATAAAACCCGGTCAATGTCTAGCTCCAAAAATCTTTACCAATAATTAAAATAAATATTTTTTAAGGATGACATTAGGGCCAATTATGAACCTGTTTAGGTCTAAAACTCACTTTTTTGCCAGGGGTAAACCCTTTTTCCCCCTTTTAAAACTTTTGCAGCGAAATTCCATAGTCTCACCGCTCTTCAGTAAAGAAACCCCCCTGTTGAGGATAACCCCCTTCCCTTTTCATTTTCCAGTTCTCTGTGATCTTTTTACTCCTAGGCCTTGGTACTGACCCCAATATTTGAAAAAGGGAGTAAAAAGCCCCAAACCATCTTTTTTTAAGCTGAATAACCCCATGTTGAAACCTTTTGGGATGCAAAAACCACCAGTCCTCTAACCAATTGGGTTTCCCCCAGGGCTGTGGAGTCGGGTCGTGGAGTCGGAAACCCCATTTTCAGGATCGGAGTCTTCATAAAATGGCCCGACTCTGTCCCAAAATATTAATAAGTTGGTAGTTAGTTGATGCAGCGAAAGAGCAAGGGGAATTTGGGGGTCTTTCCCTTGCTACTGCCCCCATATCTTCACCCTATCACATGGGGAGTGTAATTGTGCAGGGAGGAAAAGCGCTCCCCCAGGGGAATTGATTTGTCCCATGGCAAACAGTTTTCAAAAAAGTAAAAGGGGGTTAAACTATTTATCAAAATGCTTGGCTAGGCAATTCCTTTATCCCCTGCATTGTTAGAGATGTTCCCCCTGCGGTACCGCTTTGCCCCTACCAAGAAAAGGAGAGAGGCCGTTCTCCCCTGGAAATAATGAGATGATTGAGGTTAGTATGCAGGATCTGATGGGGGCAAATATATTCCCAGAAAAATTCAGAGGGGCTTCACCAAAGTTCCTGCGTGTTTTGCATATTTACAAATTTTTTTGTTTTAAAGTCAGATCCAAAAAAATTATTTTTCCTGACAAGCAAAAAGGGTCAATGTTTTAAACTTGGACTTTCAGGGTCCCTATCTCTCCATCCTACAGCTTTGTACATGAGGCTCTGTAATTTTATAACAGTCATTTACCTTTTTTATACATAAATTTGACTTGCAAAATATTTAGCATTGCTTAGTTCTAAGATTCTTTCCCGTAACTGCATTGTTACTGTTTTGTTCAAAAAACAAAAAAGTTAATTTTTATTATCTTGTTAGTATTTGGGAAATCCCCCCTTTTGGTTTTCAGCTCTGCCTGAATCCCCTTTGGGGTCTGGATAATTCAAGCATGATTAAAATATGATCCAGATCTTTCTACACTTCCCAATGTTGGTGCAGACCGGACTTAGATACAAATACAGCTTTTTCTTCAACTCTACCCACAAGCGTTCAAAAGATCAAAACATTGTTACCCTTTTGCTTGTCAGTGTCTGTTCTACCCAAATAGCTTGATTATTGTATCATTAGGTGTAAAACACCCTGTTGTTCCCAAATTTACTACAGTAAAGTTATCACTTAAACATGCGCCATGTATGAGCGAGTCGGAGTCAGGAGTCGGAGTCAGGGCTTTGGCTTGCCGACTCCACAGCCCTGGTACTGACCACTCACATATTTGAACATGGTAAATAAATCACCCCTAAGCCATCTTTGTCCAAGCTGAATAACCCCATGCTTGATAACCTTGGCACTACTGCAAACCACACAGTCCTCTAACCAACTTGGTCGCCTTCCCCTACCTGCCCCAGTTCAGCTATGTCCTTCTTATAGACTGTCGCCCAACACTGTATACAATATTCCATGTGTGGCCTCAGCAGTGATCTGTATAGAGGCAAAAATATACTAGTTTTTTTTTATTTCATAGAAATTTTCCTGCGGCTGGTTTCACTTTATAAACTCTTGGTCAAGTCCTTTAAGGTTTTCATTACTTGGATATTATTTGCCAGGTGGCGGTGTGCCAGACTGTACGTGGCACTTTCCTTATGTAGCAAGTTGTTGACTGGTATTTTGACCACAAAATGGTAGCCTTTACCATGTAGGCATATGAAGCGCTCTTTAATCATCTCTGTGGTAGGGACCGTGCTGATAATGGTTTTATTGCATAATGTACTGGGAGATGGGGTTTTTATCTTTTAAAAGCCTGAGTTACAGCAATGGCTATGGAAAGTGCACACAGCCATGCATTGAATTTTATTGTAAGTATCCATTTAATGGTTATAAGTAAATGACCATCAAAGGAACATTTCTGTGCTTTAGAGAAATAAACATCCATTATGTAGGTATAATAAGCTCTGCTGCACTTCATAGAGTATTCTTTCTTCATGTAGCCTGAACAGCATAAACCTCTTATTTGGTGAATCATGAATGATAATTCAATGTCAGATATGTTAAACGGGTTTTCATCAGCACAATGGTTAGTTTTAAATTAAAATTATTATCAAATACATAGCTGTTTTGATTTTGCTTTTTTTCAAGAGATAAAGAATATCGTATCTGCTTCTAGTGTACACCAGTTTCTCTTAGTTACCAATCACTTCTCCCTGCTCTTTCTCTTAGTCCAAAAGTCACTTGCCTGGTGAGTCACCCCTTTGAGTTTATCTCTAGCACAGGGTTTAAATTATTTATGGAAAGTTTTAATTTTTGAGCTCGTAGCTTTGTGCATCAGATTATAAACCCCCTGCGTTCTGTCACTGTAACAGGAATGTGGAATATCAAAAATTGATATGCCTATCATGCTTAGAACCACCACAGGCCTAAAATAGGAAGTGAGAGCCTGAAGCTGCCTGTGGCTCTGTGAAACAGCCTGATGAGGACAACCCTTTAACTACTTAGTGGAAATAAAGAGAATCCAGGCAGCACATCCAACAGCAAGGCAGCAATTTATTTCCACATGATTTTTCGGCTCCAAAAAGAGCCTTTCTCAAGCACAGTTCGAGTGCTACAAAGGGGCATTATACAGTTAGGTCCATACATATTTGACCCCAGCACACATTTGGTTTTTTGTACCTCTTTACTGAAACATATTCAAGTAATAGTTATATAATGGACATAAAGATCAGACGTTCACCTTTCATTTGAGGGTATCCACATTAAAATTGAATAAGGGTTAGGGGTTTCAGCCCTAACATGCAAAACCCGGTTTTTAAAGGACCAAAAGTAATTGGACAAATGTAATAATTGTAAATAAAATGTTAATTTCCAATACGTGGTTGAAAACCCTTTGTTTTTCAATGACGGCCTGAAGTGTTGAACTCATTTACAACGCCAGAA
This sequence comes from Phyllomedusa bahiana, assembly GCA_025379985.1. Lineage (NCBI taxonomy): Eukaryota > Metazoa > Chordata > Amphibia > Anura > Hylidae > Phyllomedusa > Phyllomedusa bahiana. Next base: position 172,581 of record JAODAL010000537.1, on the reverse strand, counting down.
GATGTGTTTCATCCTCCTTAATGCTCTGCCAGACTTTTACTGCAGCGGTTTTCAGTTGCTGTTTGTTTGTGGGTCTTTTCTGTCTGAAATTTTAAAAGGGGAAATTTGTTCATCAAAAAAAATAAAAGCCCCTGTTTAAGTCCCTTTTAATGTTATCTTTTCCCCCCCAAAAGCAATAGGTTCAGATTTTTGGGAGGGGAAAATTTAAAAGACCTCCACCTTTTTTTAAAAAAAGTGAAATGGGTTTAGACTTTCCACAAACCCTTTGATCTGGAAAATTTTTCGGGATTCGGAATAAAAACCGAGTGATCTAGGGGGTGTGAAAAAACTATGTAGTCTCATATCGAAGACGGGGAGATTTTTTGGGGTGGGGGACCTTTTAATTGGGCTTTTGTAAACAAAAGAAAAAAGTTTCCCCTCCCCCCAACCCTTTATCTTTTTTGGACGTATTTTTGAGACGTAATTCAGAACAAAAGGGAAGTTTAAATATGGATGTAGTGGCTTCAACAACTTGAAATTAGAAAAAAGGAAAGTCTAAATAATCTAGAGAAAGAAAACCTAAATTGTAATAAAACCCGTTTGAAAAGGGGGGGGAAACATCGTTATCAGGGTTAAAAGGGGAAAATATCGAGGGGATGTTTTTGGATCTTTAAAAGAAAAGGGACATGTTATCAGATACTTAAAAAGGACCCCACGATTTCATTTTTGAGGAAAATTGCAAATTTTAGTTGATAAAGCATTTTTAAACCATTTGTTAAGAAAACAGGAAAGTGACTTTTGGTGCCAGACTTTCCTGGGGAGAGCAATTTTTTACGGGCTGCCCAAAGTCACAAAGGGGTTGACCCCCTAAAGGGGTCCCCCAATTGTGTCGGGGGATAGGTAGCCTAACCCAAAAAACCTAGGCATTAGTCGAAAAAAAATTGGGGGGTTTTTTTACCAGTTTTTACCATTTAAATGTTGGGGGAACAGGGTCAGACTTGCTTTTTTAAAAGCTAAAAAGGGGTGACAGTTGACAAAGAAACGTTATGTAGTATAGATGTAGAGGCGTTATACTCCTCCATTCCACATGAAAAAGGAGGGGATAGCGGTGAAACATTTCCTTGATAAAGGGGTACTTTTAAGAGACATAATGACTTTGTTATGTCACTTTTGAGTTTCTTTTTGGGGGAAAAGAATGTTTTCCCTTTTTGATCAAAAAATTCTACCACCCCCAAGGGGCACGCGATGGGGAGCCCTAGTGCCCCCCTTATGCAAAAATTGTTCCCTGGGTGGTGGGAGAAACCCTTTGGGTTTTTTGGTGATAAAGGGGAAACATAGGGGAATGAAAATTTATTTTGGGATTGGGCACGATTCTTTGATGTTGTTTTTGTGTTTGGAGAGGTGAACCCAAAATTCATTTGTTTTATTTGTATAAGCCTGAACCCAAAATTGAAAAAGGGGTTTTTAAGATTTAATCAGTTTTGGAATAAATTTATACACTTCCGTTTTTGGATTTTAAAAATTTAAAAAAAACCCGGGCCCTTTCGCTTAAGACCAAGGTTTTTAGAAAGGAGACCCAATTAACGGTTCCTCAGTTGGGGCAGCTGTCCCCCGAGGCCCCTCGTAAAAGGGATCCCTTTGGGGGCAATACCTCTGCTTAAGGAAAAAATGCTCTAAATACCGAAAAATTTCAAGGAACAGGCGGGGAATTTAAAGGGAAACAGGTTTAAAGAAAAAGGGGGGTTAAACCCCTCATTACCTTTAAAAGGGGGGTTTATAAAGGTGCTAGGGAAGTGGAGAGGGTTGGTTATTTGGCCCCTAAGGTAAGAAGTTGGGCCCCAAAAATTTCCACTGGGAAAATGAGCTACCCATCATAGGGGAATTTTACTCCCAAGTGATCAGATTCAGACAATCATTAGGAGGTCTGGAAACCCCTACTCAGGTTTGGATAGTGGGGAGAAATTTTCCCCGGGAAAACCCCTCCATTACCTTTCGCAAGGGGCGGAGGCCTAAAGGTTCCCCTGGTAAAAAAGTATTACTTTTACACCTTATGAAAAACCCGGGTTTGGGGTCGAAGCCTGTTTGGCTTTTTTTCGTTTGGTTCTATAAGTTCTGTCAATATGTTGTCCCCGGGTAAAGCTTTTGAAAATGGCAAAAAAATTTGGTAAAAATTTAATTTTTTAAGAGGTTCATCAACTGTATTTCAGTAGGAGTTTTATACCTGGCTACCTGCCCATTTTGTCTTTTAAATTTTGTGGGAAAAAACGGGCGAGAGTTGTGGAGGAGAAAAGGTGAGCAAATTGGTGGGTATTAAAAAAAGTGCGGATACCCCTATCGCAAGGGCTCTTTTGGGGCAAAAATGAAGGGGAACATTGAAAGGGATACGTTCAGAGGAAAACCCACATTGTTAGACCCCCTGTTAGGGGTGGTGGGGCTGGGATAGGCCCTTTTTCTAAAAAAGGGAGGCACAATGGATTACAGATTGGATTGTGTTGTTTCCCAAAGGGGGTTTTTAAAGAAGCCAGTCCTTTGCCCGTTTCGTATAGCCAAATTGGGTTTTTTTTTATGTATCAGTTTATACTTAAAGCCTGGGGCATTTAAAAGTGAATATTTCCCCCTTTAATTTTTATTCTTATGCCCTAATCCCAAATGTGATTTGTTTCTTTCCCCCTGGGGTTTAAAATTTTGTATAAAGTACCCTCTTAACCCTTTTTTTTGGTGTATCATTTAAATTCAAATCGGTATATTCTGTTTTTTGATTTACTGTCCCTTTTCCACCTGTGGAGTATCTTAAATCTAAAATTATGTTTTATTGGTAGGGTTTCCGGGTGTTGGCCGGGGTTTCACAATTTTTTTTACCTGGGGAAAAAACAAAAAAGTCCCGTTTTAATTTTATATTGTGCCGGCATTTTTTCCTTTTTTTTTTTTTTCCCTTTCTTTTTTTTGGCCCGGAGTGGCGTTTCGGTAGTTCTGGGAAAGTAGGTGTTGTTTTCGCCAGTCCCGGATTATTGTTTAACCCCCGGCTTTGGTTTTTATTCTGCCCAAATTAGTTTTGGGCCCTGCGCACTTTTTGGCGGTCTTAAGCCGTCGGCGCCGTCTTATTTGCCTTAAAGGGAGCTTTTGGGGAAAGGCGCTGTAGGCGCCTGAAGCCGTCCCGGGGCCATTTTAAAAATTCCCGGGGTAGGCTAAAACTAACCAGGGCGGAAATGGGCGTTGTTATGGGGGCCCCGGACATGCGCATAGGGTTTTACGGGGGCACCCGGGGGCTCGGTAGGGACATTTTTGGTACGTTTTTATACCAAATTCCCGTTTTTATCATGTGGGGGAGTGGGGGGGCAAGTTTTTTGGGGGTGGGGGAGGAGTCTTGAAGTATAAAACCCCTCCCGAGTTCATTTATTTTTGTGGGGTGCTGAGACACCAACACGAGGGTCTCCCCCTAAATTTTGGAGGCAAAACTAGCCCCCCCTGGAAATTTCCACCCTAGGATGAGGCAGACCAGCCTCATCCTTCACGGACCTGTCACGCAAGTTTTGGGTTTTTTAAAATTTAATGGTTGCTAGGGAGGAAAGTATTTTGGCCTTAAGGTCTATTTATATGTGTCTAAAAAGCAATTTTTTACTTGTTTTTAAATTAATACCCTTGGTACCCCATTGAGAATTTCCCTGTGAGTGGGACGAAACGGTCTAGGGATTTAAAATTGTTACTTCTATTTTTATCGTGCTTTCTGTGTAAAGGGAAAGTTATCATTTTTCCAAAAAACTGTTTTTTTCCTGCTCTGGGAAATTAAGATTAGTGTAGATTTAGGAGTGTAGTAATAGAGTGGGTTTTTCATTTTTTGGGGGGTCGTCCTTTTCGGGACGGGGTCCCCGTTGGTTTTCCCCTTAAATTAATTTTTAGGGTATCTACAGAGACCAGGTAGTAGATTTAGAGGGGTTTTGTTTTCTTGCTATTTGTCCCAAATTTCTTTTATTGGGGAAAAATTTTTTTTTAATTTTATTAAATATATTGAAAAAAAGGGTTTAAAATTTTTAAAAGGAATATTTTCTTTTTTTGGTTTTTTTCTGTATTGATTTTGTTTTTCCCTTTTGTTTCGTTAGGGGGAGTTTTTGGGGGAAATTTTTGCCCATTTTTAGGGTTTAAACAAATTTTTTGGGAAATTTTATTTGCTTTTTTTTAAATTTTTCAAAAAAACTTTCAATTTTTTTTTATAATTTTAAGTTTTTGCATTTTTCCACTTTGGCCCTCCCCCTTGTTTGCACTGTTTTAAACGGGCCAGTCAGAGAGATGCTTTCTTTACCCTATGCACATGGGAAAGGAATTAAAAGGGGGTTTTGCCACGATGTAATTTTTAAAGTGGGATCCTCCAAAATGGGTTTTTAATCACTTTTCTAAATATTTGTGTTTAAAAAATTGCAGTTTTGAGAGAGCTAAAAGGCCCTTCCTTTCATGCCCTTGGTTTTTTCAAAGTGTCAAATTTGATAGGCCTGACAAGAGCTGGACGGGCTTGCGCAGAGAGAGCTTTCCCCCCCCCTTTATGAGACTGAGTGCAGAAGTTTTTTAAGGGATCGGGGAGCAATATTTTTTTCTTTTGTATACAGAATAAAAATAGTTTTTAGGGGTTTTTAGATAACCCGCTTTATTGATGACAGAAAAACATAAGAAGCTTTCAAACTGTGTTTTTGAATAGGTGTTGTCTTTTGTTAAAAGAATCCAAGTTATTGTTTGCTTTTTTTTCCAAATGAAAAAATGTCACAGGACGCAGGGGCTTATGCGCTCGTTCTTGGCTGTGTGGTGGCCCCTCTCAGCCTGGGGATTTTTGTTTAAAATTACATTAGCTTTTTAGCAGATTTAAAGGGTCCTGGGCAGTGCAGTTATCCGGCTGTGTCTTTCGGGTTTTTTACTATCAAAAACTCTTTGTACCCTTTTTTTATTTCACTTAAGTTTTGGGGGACTCCCTTTGGGTTTCCCCCTATCCCCTCCCCCTCTCCCCCGGGAGCTTCATGGGGGTCCGGTGTTTTATTGACATTCTGCTGTACTAAGGAGAGCCCTACTAAATGGTCTTTTTGGCAAACCCCCTTTAAGACTGCCAGTCCCTTTCACTTTTATAGGGAGTTTTTTGTCATGCTGTGTGCCCTGGGGAAGAAGTCACTGTGAAGGGAGGAGAAGGGGAGCTGTGACTTCCCCTTTGGACTGGGGTCCTTGTTATCTATTAACGGGTTTCTCCTTTCAGTTTGCCCTTTTGTGTGATAATGAGCAGACTCGAGAATCTTTCTTACAAAACGGGAAGTGTCAGTGATTATTAGGCTTGGGGCCCAAAAGTAAAAAAATACGGGATTAAGAATTTGGAAAAAAAAATATTGAAAGCGATCGGGAAAAATTTAAAAAAAAAAATAACCAAAATTCTTAAAAAATGTGTTGAACATAAAAATGTGAGTTAAAATAAGTTTTTTTGATAAATTTCCCCTTTAATTTTTTAAAAAGTAAAATGCTGGTTCAATTGGGCTGGATCAGGTGACTGATTTGGGCCCATTCAAAAATTTTCCACTTCCTTTTTTTTAATAAAACCCCGGGTTTTGGCTTTATTTTGGGTTTTTGTCCATCTGTATAGGGGGCAGGACAATGGGTTTTGGGCTGATTTGGCTGGATTTGAGCCAAATAAATAATAAATGAGAAAATGTTGTAATCATTATTACTGACCCCATTTACAAGTGAATCTTAAGGGGAAAATATATACAAAAGTCTGTATAAAGAGATGAATCCTACAGAAATCAAATAGAAGATATAAGGTTAGAATTTCATGTCATATTAACAGTTTAAGCCATCCAATGACGTTCTCTCATTAATAGTAAAGATGTACGGTTACCTCTGCGACAAGGTATTGGGACTTGCTCAATCATTTGGAGTCTGAGTTGCGTTGGATGGTGATTCTGATTATGGAAATGAGCAGGAACCAGTAGTAGCAGCTCTTTCCATCTTATTGTGGATTTGTGTTTCGACACTCTAACTTTTATTGGTTGGGAGGTCTGGCCTACAGTATTTCTGAAACTGTGCAGTTGATCGTGAGTGGAAAAATGGTGCCATTGCGAAGAAGCGATGTGGAAGCTGCACAGCACCATGTGTGTTACGTCTCAAGGCTTTATTAAGGCAAAACAAAATTGGGCTTCATGTATACAAGGTGGGTAAGTGGATCCTTGGGACCACGGAGGCAGAACCCAACCAACAATGGTCAGTAATGTATGGCCTTGACCTAGATTTGGGAACCACGTAGCAGGTTTTGAAAATCCAAGGGGCGGGCCCAGGGTTCACGGACAAAGAAGCTGCAGACAAGGACAGGGGGGAATTGGACCACCAACAGGCCTGGGGAACACAGCACAACCATGAGGTCAGCACAGGCACACAATGCGGCTAGGAAGAACTGCACAAGAACTCGTCGGCACTGCCAGAAGGAACAGCACAGGAACTCATCAGCACCAACAGGAGGAACAGCACAGGAACTCATCAGCACCAACAGGAGGAACAGCACAGGAACTCATCAGCACCAACAGGAGGAACAGCACAGGAACTCATCAGCACCCCAAAAAAGGAACAGCAAGGAATCATAGCACCAAAAGGAGGAAAAGACAGGAAAATCATCGACCCAAAGGAGGAACAGCTCAGGAATTGTCGCACTGCCAGGAAAAACAGACGGATCGCGGCACCACCAGGAGGGAAAAAAGTAGGAACTTGTCTGCACTGCCAGGAGAAACAGCACAAGGAACTTGGCACCACCAGAAGGGACAGCACAAGAATATGGCACCCCAGGGGGACGCAAAGAATACCGCCCCCCGCCAGCAGGAAAAGCGCTGGAAAAATGGCACAGGGCGCAGAAATCCCGGGGGGGCACAGCACAGACTGGACTCGGGGGAGTTTGAGGCAGTGAAGCAGGACTTAACCCAACAACATAAATACTCAGGCACAGACTGATGGTAGCGGTGCCATTTAAAAGAGTCAGCAGGAGAGGATACACTGCACCTGGACAAGCCCTGTTGAAGGAGATAACTGTTGCAATGCTGAACAGCAGAAGCAAGTTCCAACCTCAGGACGGACACCGTTGCATGCAGGCAGGGGGAGGGAATTTGCAGATCGTGACAATGTGCCATTGATATGGGAGGTCAAGATCAGTAACAAAGGTATGCGCGAAAGTGCTTCAGTTTTACTGCACATGATATCCGTGGCTGGTTAGTAAAGGGTTTCCTCATCTGATGAGCCCCATTTTCGGATGGACGTTGGATGTCAAGAACAGAAACATCAGAGTGCAAATGCCCTGCAAACATTGGTGGAAGAACACAATCTAGTGATGTCAGCGTTATGGACTCGGGAATATTTTTGTAGTATTCACTGGGCCACTCATCCATTTTGGGACACTCAATAGATTTTGATATAGAGATAAGATGTGCATCTGGCACCTTGCTCCTCCATTTAGACTTTTCCCTAGTGGATGTGCGTTCCAGTGTCACAATGAGTATACACAATTTGCATTTAAAAAAAAGTTTATTACACAGTATTCAGTAATGGAATCTTATATTTATTAAATGTGCAAAAGTTCATGACTATTTTGACATGGTCTATTGAAATATTACGTAGCAATAACAAACAAAATTACTGTAAAAACCTTAAAGGGGTTTTCTCACCATAACAATTAGCTTTCAGCATGTAGGGAAAGGTAAATAAATACTGTTACCAAATACTTTGCTGTTTAGATTTGGTTTTGTTCCGGAGATAAAGAAGATTTTATCTTGTTTTTGTGCACACATGTTTTTCTTGGTTACCGACCATCTCTCCCCACCTCTTCCTGCACTGTCATTTAGCTGATTGATCCAAGCTGCCATCCTCCCTGGTGAGTCTTATCTCAACCACACAGCTTTGTTTATCTTAAATGAGAAGTTATAATGTTTAGAGCCCTTTAGCTATGCTCACTACAGATTATAAATCTCCTACACTCATGTCACTGTAGCAGGAATAGCTGGGAACAGCAGAGCTGATATGCCAATCACACACACAGCCTGAACAAGAAGTGTGAATCTGAAGCTGGTTGTGAATCTGTAAAACAACATGTCAAGGGATTTTAAAACAACATGTCAAGGAAACCGCTATAAATGGGTTTTCTCACCACATTGATTAGCTTTCAACATGCAGGGAAAGGTAATTGAAGACTATTATCAAATACATTGCTTTTTTACTTTGCTTTGTTGAGAAGATAAAGAAGATGTCTCTTCTGAGTGCACACAAGTTTCTCGTGGTTACCGACCATCTGTCTTTCCTCTCTCTTATCTGATTAGCTGAAAGCTGCTGTCTGTCCATGGTGATGTCACTCCCTGCTGTGTGTAATCTCTAGGAACAGAGTTTTGTTTGTTTAAAATAAGGACTTGTTTTCACTCCTTAGGGTATGTTCACACAGCATCTTGCTTCCGTGTGAACATCCACTTTTCTGATGCGTCTCTAGGTCCATCAGAACGAACCCAGAAACACATCAAACAATTAGCAGTGAGTTTATCACTGCCGGCAATGACAGGCACGCAGTGGCGTTCACATGAGAGATCGCCGCTGCGTGTTTGCATCGCACCTGTCAGGTCCGTCTTGCGGATGCGATCAAAGAATTGCATGTCACTTCTTGGATTGCATCCGAAAGACGGACCCGGCAGGCGTGATGCAAACACATTGCGGCGATCTCTCATGTGAACGCCGCTGCGTGTCTGTCATTGCCGACAGTGTTAAACTCACTGCTAATTGAGCCCTTAGGGTATGTTCATACGGCGTAATTGTGGGATGCATTTTGGCACGTATTTGCACTTCAATACGCCCGAAATGCGCCCCGCAATTACGGTAATTCATAGCTCTCATAGAGAACTATGAATTACGTCCGTCTCCCCAGCTTACAGTAGATGCATATTGTACGCCGGGAGAGCGAAGTGGCATGTCACTTCTTCTGGGCGTTTAAGCTCTGTGGATAATGGAAGTGACTGGAGCCAGCTCCCCTGCGCTATAGCTGGCCAGTGCGTACTTCTAAAACACTCAGCGTATTGCGGCGCGTTCAGTACGTGCCGCAGTACGCCTTGTGAACATACCCTTAGAGCTCTGTTGTCTTGTGCACTACAGATTTTTACATCTCCTGCAGTCATTCCAATGTAACCCACTCTGATAGAAATAGCAGAGCTCATGGCAATTACTATTATAGACCCACCCACGGCCTGACCTTGAAGTGTGAGTCTGAAGCCGGCTGTGGCTCTGTGAAACTGCATGGTGAGAAAATCTCTTTAACAGTTGACTGGGTAGGTTTATTTTTTTTTTGCAGACAGGACGGCTAAAAAAGTGACCAAACGTCTTTCAAAAAGCTGAACTTTTGCAAGCTCACCCCGGACATAGGGCCCCGTCAAAGACGAGCACAATTCAGTTTTATTTGTAATGATGCATAAGGATAGCCGTGCGTCGGCTTACGTGCCTCTACATAGTATGGTCCTCAGCAGGACTATAAACCTGTAGTAAATATATATAAAATTTTATATATATATATTATATATATATATATATATATATAATATATATATATATATATATATATAATAAATATTTCATCCTTATCTCCAATGTATGTTGACTTAATTTCAGACATTTCCGTGGGGCAAACCGAAATGATTGCCCATTATGGATTGGCTCTGTGCATGTTTAATTTTGTGTTTCTGGAGATCTCCAGGGGACAGTAAACAAGTCCAGCGAATCTTCGCTCTGCGTCGCACGCACAATGTTGTAGTGTGGAGCTCGGCTCGCAGAATAACTAACAGTAACAGCCTATGATTAGGATTGTGTTTGGCTCAGTTACAGGCGTTCAGTGTGGTTTGTTTGGCTCCGAGCCCCGGCAGTAAAGATGCTGGGGAAGATGATATAAGCATTAACTAGTTTATGGCTGTTTTATGCACTGCAGAAATCTCTCTGCAGAAAACAGGAGTTTTAGTAGAACAGTATAAAAATGACTTCATATACCGTAGATTGCTTCCCATAGGCACATTTGTTACATAGAGAGTGTTTGAACGCTGTCACATTTAGAGTCACTGTTAAAAGTATACGGTAGGTCATATACGTTACACAAACAGTTGCCATATGCCCCCCATATGGTCCCACTGTAAAAAAAATATAGAAAATAAAATAAAAAAAATAAATGTGTGCAGTTAAAGAGGACCTGTGATCATTTCCAAAATGTCTGCTTCATTAAATACTTCTGTTCCCCAGTTCTGGAGCATCTTCTCTTATAACTCTATGTCATGTTGTTCCTCTGATATTCCTTCTAGAAATGTATTTTTGAGTCTGTCAGCTGGGTGTCACCAATTGGGTGTGTGTACTGCACAGCCTGACATCATTCAATCAGTGCAACCCCCTTCAGCGCCCTGGATTTAATGTACAGGTGTGCGTCTGGCTCCTTGTCTGGCTAATCCTTTCTATCCAATATGGGCTTTTCCCCAATGCTTGGGCATTGCTGCTTCTCAATGAGTATACGGCTATGTCTACACAGCACAGGTTTTTCATTGAATATACGGTGTTTAGAATCCAACAAAAATCCAACTGTACCCAGCGCTGTGTAGACCTCAATAGAAAATCCATACTGTAGTCTACATAGCACGGGTTTTCTACATGCTCTATCCTCCACCAGATTCCTGTTAGATTACTGTAGCCCTCATTGGACAGGGCCACGGGAAATCCCAGATCCGATTTTTTGCACAAAAAACGTGGAGACTTTCTATTTAAAAAAGAAAACCTATGAGGTACATATCTTATGGAAATAAAATGATTAGAAACAGAAAAAAAACAATGTGGATAAACAGAGATGTAAAGGAGGCAAAAAATAACAAGACAAAAGCGTTTAACCTACTTAAACAGGAGAGCATTGAAGAGGCACTAAAAAGCTATAAGAAAAAAAATTATGTAAAGTAATGATAAAGACAGCAAAGCTGGAGACAGAAAGATATATTGCCATAGAAAGTAAAACTAACCCCAAAATATTTTTAAACTATATAAATAATAAAATGGTTAAAACTGAAAATGTTGGCCCTTTGGAAAGTAGTGAGGGAGGTATTGTAGAGGGCGATGAGGAGAAAGTAAACCTATTACACAAGGCCGGCTTTTTAGAATTCTACAGAAGAAAATTTGTGCTGTGTGTAGACTACAGCACGGATTTTCTTTTTAAAGTCTGTGGGGCACTGTTTACAGTCGGATTTTCGACAGATTCTAATTACTGAATCCGCGGAAAATCTGACCAGAAACAAGTGTTGTGTAGACAAAGCCTTAGGTTACTGGCCACCTCAGTCTGCTCTAACAGGCTCTAGAACCCTAGTCGGGGATAGTTTTGTTACTCCCTGCTGTGTCTTTAGTGCAAGATGGAGTCTGTTTACATTACTTACTGACAAATTTTAAATGTTTAGAGCTCTGTAGTCTTGTGCACTACCATGTAGAAGCCTACAGCACCAATATCATTGTAAGAAGATCAGCTAGGAATAGTAGAGTTGTTTTGGAAATCACTGCTATAGGACCACACACAGCCTGACCAAGAAGTGCGAGCCTGAGGCTGCCTGTGAAGCTGCATGGTGAGAATACCATCCCAACTGTGAAACACAGGAATGGCAGCGTCATGTTGTGGGGTTGTTATACTGCAGGAGGCACTGATACACTTCACAAAATAGATGGTGTCATGAGGAAGAAGATTATGTGGCAATACTGAAGCAACATCTCTAAACATTAGCCCAATTAAAGCTTGGGTGGAAACGGGTCTTCCAAATGGACAAAGACCCGAAGCATACTGCCAAACTGGTTACAAAGTGGTTAAAAGGGAATGTATCATCAAAAAATTAGTCATTGTTTAAGTCCCATTTTTATGTTAAACGCATTTTTATAGAAAATTTTGGTTTTTCTTTTTTTAATTTTCATATCACTTTTAATATTTTTTAATAATTCTTGCAGTTTTCACTTTGGCCACTAGGCCTTGTTTGCACTGCTTTAACTGCAATCAGAGAGATGCTTTACAGTAGCTTCATGCACATAGGAGACTTAAGACTGACTCCCACTGAAGTCCCATTCACTTCTTTAGGAGAGTTTTCTAGTCATGCTCTGTGACCTGAGAAGAAGTCACTGTGCAGGGAGGAGGGGGGTGAGAGCTGTGACATCTCCTCTTGTGACTGGTGGATCCTGTGTTATCTATTCACACTGGTGTCTCCTTTCAGTTTGACCCTCTTTGTGCTGATAATGAGCAGACAATCTTTCTCTACAGAACAGAAAGTGTCAGACTATTATTTGACCTAGTGGCCAAAGTGAAAACTGCAGGACTTAAGCATTATTAAAAAATATTGAAAGTGATATGGAAAATTAAAAGAAAAATATAACCACAAATTCTTAAAAAATGTGTTTAACATGAAAACGTGAGTTAAACAATAAGTCATTTTTTATGTCACATTCCCTTTAGGGATAACCAAGTCAATGTTTTGGATTGGCCATCACAAAGCCCTGATCTCAATCATATTGGAAATTTATGAAAAGGCAAGGTGACCTACAAACATGGCTCAGTTACACCAGTTCTGTCAGGAGGAATGGGCCAAAATTTCTACCAACTATTGTGAGAAGCTTGTGGAAGGATATCCAAAACATTAGACCCAAGCCATACAGTTTAAAGGGGTTTTGCCACGATGTAATGTTGACGTGGGATCCTCCAAAATGGGTTTTTAATCACTTTTCTAAATATATGTGATTACAAAAATTGCAGTCTGAGAGAGCTACAGCCTTCCTTACATGCCCTTGGTTACTTCAAAGAGTCTATTAGATACGGCCTGACAAGAGCTGCTGGACGGGCTTGCGCAGAGAGCGCTTCTTATCTGATGAGACTGAGCTGCAGAAGTTTTCAAGGCACCGGGTAGCAATATGTTTTCTTTTGTATACAGAATAAACTATTTGTAGTGTGATTAGATCCCTGCTTTATCTGATGACAGAGAACATGAAGAAGCTTTCAAGCTGCTGAGGAGAAAAAACTGTTGTCTTTTGTATACAGAATCCACAAGTTGCAGTTTGATTATTTCAGTGAACATGTCACACGATCCCTTATGCAGCTTTGTGCTCTGGCTGTGTGCATCTCTCTCTCTTTCAGCTCCGTGATTTGTTTACATTAGCTTCTTAGCAGATACGGCTCCTCCTGGCAAAACCCCTTTAAAGGCACTGTACAGTGGGTCAAGTAAAATAATGTGTGTGCATCTATTATGACGACCTGTGTGGCCAAATACTAGTTCCTTGTATCTAATGATTATCTGTATAGTAACTCTGTTGTGCATCGGTCACCTCTATAGGCTGCTGACAGTTCACACGGTGCTTTTCTCAAGCTGCTGTAAATGATTGGGGAGATGATCATAGCCACACGATCACTATAACCACAGTCTACTTGTGACTATTCTCCATCACTCCACATTATGCTCCATATAATTGTTCATGAACACCCCTCATTGTTCTGCACATCCTCCCCCATACTTGTATAGAGAGTCCCGTTCTTGGTCTATTATAAGGAAATCTTGTAATTTGTGCAGGGGAGCATCATGCTCGGAGAGACCAGTACAGCTGCTAACATTTTGCACTACATCATGGATTAGCACTGAAATCTGGGCTTTTCCTTCCTCTACATATTTTGAATTTCAGATTTCTGTTTTTGATAGAACCTGTCAAACGGGGAGGATAAAGAAATCGTCTACGTTTTGGTCCCTGACAAAGTGAGACAAGGCTGTAAGTGGGATTTACGTTTGATGTGAAGGGGAAGAGTGTGCCGGAGGAAAAGACGTTCATCAAGCAACAGAAGAGAAAGGTATGTAAAGTATCCATTTATTGCCTGTCTATCGTTCTCTTCTTTCAGGTCTAATGCAGATACACCTGAGTACTGACTACTTTTAAGATGAGAATCTCTGCTTCGATATTTGTTCATTTATTCATTCATTCATTGCCCCTTTCCAAGTACTTGCCTATATTTTCCAGGAATAAAACAAGATGGCAGGTCCCACTGTCAAACTTTAAAGGGGTTGTCTCACTACATTGATTCTTCTTGTTTTCTTGATTTCACTTTGAATTCAGAGGCATGTTTACTGGCTACCACTAGGCTGCAGTAGAAGCCAGGTCTGTAGCTATAGCAACCAGTGCTGGCAGCCTATCAGGAGAGATTGAACAGGTCTGTAGCTATAGTGACCTGAGGAGTTGATGCAGCCCATACAAGAGGGGATATCTAGGAATAGGTAGGACACTGTTAAAGAACACATATTGCAAAGTGACTTGTTTTTGCAAGATCTTTAACATAAAAAGCAATCCTTGTAGTGAGACAACCCCTTTAAGCTTTCCTGGTTTCTGATATCTTAGATCAGGAGTAAACAACCTTCTCTGATCCGAGGTCCCATTGCCAGATTGCAACACTTCCAAGGGTCAGAATAAAACTTATAGCCAACCTGTCGGGTAGTTTATGCTGCCCTATCTGAGAGCAGGATAAGACAGAGGGAAGAAGCTGAGCTCTGTGATATATAGGGTTATATATGATAGAGGAGAGGAGCTGAGCTCTGTGATATATAGGGTTATATGATAGAGGAGAGAAGCTGAGAATTGAGATATATAGGGATATATGATAGAGAAGCTGAGCTCTGTGATATATAGGGTTATGTGATAGAGGAGAGAAGCTGAGCTATGTGATATATAGGGTTATATGATAGAGGAGAGAAGCTGAGCTCTGGGATATATAGGGTTATATGATAGAGAAGGGAAGCTGAGCTTTGTGATATATATAGGTTTATATGATAGAGGAGAGAAGCTGAGCTCTGTGATATATAGGGTTATATGATAGATAGAAGCTGAGCTCTGTGCTATATAGGAGTATATGATAGAGGAGACAAGCTGAGCTCTGTGATATATAGGGTTATATGATAGATAGAAGCTGAGCTCTGTGCTATATAGGAGTATATGATAGAGGAGAGAAGCTGAGCTTTGTGATATATAGGGTTATATGATAGAGGAGAGAAGATGAGCTCTGTGATTTATAGAGTTATATGATAGAGGAGCTGAGCTCTGTGATATATACGATTATATGATAGAGGAGAAAAGCTGCGCTCTGTGATACATAGGGTATATGATAAATGAGAGGAGCTGAGCTCTGTGATATATAGGGTTATTATGATAGAGGGAGGGGAAGTGAGCTCTGTGATTTTAAAGGGTTATATGATAGAGGAGAAAAGCTGAGCTCTGTGATATATAGGTTTATATGATAGAGGAGAGAAGCTGAGCTCTGTGATATATAGGGTTATATGATACAGGATGAGTAGCTGAGCTCTGTGATATATAGGGTTATATGATAGAGGAGAGAAGCTCAGCTCCGTGATATATAGTTCTATGGGATTTGATGCTGAATTTCTGTGTAAAAAGAAGAGTAAAACATGACAATGATTTCTAAAAGAGAAAGGCAAGTGCTGCTTACTCCTCCTACATACAGTGATTGGCAGGTTGCTGTGAACACAGACATCTAGGGAAAGCTGTCAATCGTTATATGTGAGCAGGAGAAACAGGACTTTTACTGTCTCTTACGGAGTCCTATCAGGATGTACTGTGATTTTTACTTAGCAAAACTGCTTTGAATCATTTAAATCTATTTATCACAGAGTTCACTGTCTGTCCTGTATCACATCCTGCTGTAAGATAGGGTAGTATAAACCACCTGACAGGTTCTGTGTAAATGGGTTTTCCAGTTGTAGATATTTATGTCTTATCAACTCTAGATGTCATAAATGGAAATGATAAAGTCACCCTCTGTCCTTGACTGCAGACAGTGGATCATAATGGGGCTCTCCATTTTCCAAATAAATTGGGGTCCCACTGTGTGGATTCAGATATCTCCAAAGAGAGAATACCAGGTATGAATAACTATGTTGTGTTGGTCGGTGGCCGCACAGATAAGTATTACAGGGGAGTAGATTGTGCAGTCTTACATCGGGATTGTCTTCTAATGTACGTAGTTCACTTACATCTACATTTTGATGGTCAGGGGCTGCCCAGAACAGCATTGTGGGTCAGGGGGATTGCACGCCTGCATTTGGCATGACCAAAATAGCTTCATGTCTTCTAATGTACATAGTTCAAGGCATTATGGGAAAGGAGCTGGGAATCTTAAGCACCCTCTATTGGATGTAACAAATCCTCAATTTACTTTTGACCCAGTGAGTTTTTGGAAAGCAAAAGGGATATTAGCCAAGCCAGCATCACTCATCTGCGTACAGCCGTTTTGGGGTTTTGCCCCTCATCAGTGCAGAGCAGCAATACTGGCTGGCTGGGTGGGAGGCAAAAGGCAATTTTGAATCTCCACACGCCTATATGGCGCTCTCCCCAAGGAGAGATTTTCCCTTTCTGAGCCACTTATTGCATCCCAATAGAGGACGCTTGAGCTTCTCAGCTCCTTTCCCATAATGCCTTGTGATATGCAGGCGCTTCGTGGAGTGCAAACGGCAATTTCGAATCTCCTCACGCCTATATAGGAGAGATTTTCCCTTTCTAATGTACATAGTTTACTGTCATCTATGTCTTGATGGGTTGCGGCCACACAGCCTTGTGGAACATAGGCTGTGTACTCCTGCATTACAGATGATGCATAGCTACTAGTCTTCCAATATACATAGTTAACTGACATCTATATCTTAGTGTTTGAGAGCCATAGAATGGCATTGAGGGCCATGGGGTGTGGACTCCTGCATTATGGATTACCAAAACAGCTAATGTTGACTTCCAGTGTACATAGCTCACTGACATCTAGATTCTGGCCCAAATTTACAAAAATTCATAGAAACCACAGTTTTCATTTAGAAAACAAATGCCGTCGTATCTATATATGGAACTTGGCTTTTTATCATGTCCGTGTAATTCTATATAAATACCCACGAAGTCATGTACAGATCTTCCCTGCATCATATCCTGAAGTTTTATGAAAAAAAGGCCTTGGCAATTCCCTAATATTGTGTAACTACCCTGTTTCCCCGAAAATAAGACATCATCTTATACTAATTTTTGCTCCTAAAGATGCACTATGTCTTATTTTCAGGGTATGTCTTATTTTTCCACAAATAAATTATAGCATGCTATACTAGTGTGTGTATATATATATATATATATATATAAATATATATATATATATATATCTTAAAGTTTAGAGTCACAAACCATAGGATATATGTATGTAAAGGACATTTTATTGCAGCTGCAGTGACTTATCTCAAAGGATGGCAAATGTGACATGCTGGGACTTGTAGAACTAGAAGTTCCAGCATGCCCCATCAGCCATCCTGTGAGAGTGTGTGTCAGTATCATTGCTCTGTTCTTTCCCCCCATCCCTCACTTACTTGTACACTGTCTGTCTCCTGTCCTGGGATGTTCGGGACCTGTGGTGACATCACAGTCACATGACCTCCCTGCACAGGTCCTTCAACACTCTGCTACAACAACATGTCCCAGGTCCGTTTCTCGGGGTGCGCTGGGCTTGGGAACACCCTCCCCCCCACCTTTCTCTCTGCCCATCCTTAGGGACGGCCCTGTGTATGGGGAGCTGCAGCAATGATTTCCGCTATGTCTTATTTTCGGGGGTGCCTTATATTAGGGAATTCAACAAAATCTCTGCTATGTCTTACTTTCGGGGAAACACGGTATGACACAAGTAATCTCTATTCTATATCTTTTTACATTTGAGGAAGATAGTTATGGCACAGTACAATAGATATGATATATTATCATCTATCGCCAAAACTACATGCATATCATTTTATGTGATGTTTTGTACACAAAATGGTGAACTTACCTGCTATATAAAAATTGGCTTGATCGAATTACGCTTCTTGGTGCATTACAAAACTTCATTTGTACAAGGAACAGGTCAGCAAAAAATTCATAAGATCCAGAATTCGACATTTTAAAAAAATGATCTTTTTCTTTGTAATCCATGTACAACGTGTTATATGACAATCCGCAATCACATGGATCTATACACTTATATGTTTCAGCTTAATAGTTTCTGATAAAAGGCAGATATTAAACACAAGTTTTTTAACACCATCGTGGACCTATTGACTGGCAGTCATCTTTGACAAGAATAAAACATGATTATTTATGTTTTCTATATGGAGCAGGAAGAACACATCTTTCCATTTAAGAAAATACACGGACTAACACTAAAACACAGTTGGGTACAATGTAGATTGAATGAAGAAACATATGACGGAACAGATTAGGAAGGCTCGGGGTTTATGAGGCTATGTTGACATCTAAAGTACAGTTGGTAACAAAAGTATTCATACCTCTTGAACAAAGTAGCAAGTATTTGTGAAGTGTAAAGAAAATGAAACATGCTTTTCCAAATTTTTTAAGAGGTAAAAAACTGAAGCGTGGTGCGCATGTATATTTAGCCCCCTGTACTCTGATACCCCCAAATAAAATCCAGCGTGACCAATTACCTTTAGAAGTCACCTAATTAGCAAATAGAGTACATCTGTATGTAATTTATTCTTAGTACAACTACAGGTGCTTTGTAAATGCCTCAGAGGTTTGTTAGAGAACATTAGTGAACAAACAGCATCATGGAAACCAAGCAACACATCAGACAGAAAGTCGTGGCAAAGTGTATGGCAGGGTTAGGTTTTAAATAAAATAACCCAAGCTCTGAATATTTCATACAGCAGTGCTCAATCCATTATTCACAAACGGAAGGAGCATGACACAACTACTAACCTACCAAGCCACAGCGGGCCACCTATACTGACACCCTCGACAAGCAGAGCACTAATTAGAAAAGCAGTCAAGAGGACCATGGTCACTGGAGAAGCTGCAGAGCTCCACTGCTCAGGTGGAAAAATCTGTCCCCAGGACAATTATTAGTCATGTACTCAACACATCTGACCTTTATGGAAGAGTGGCAAGAAAAAAGCACTCTTTGAAAGCAAGCCATAGGAAGTCCCATTTGCAGTTTGCAAAAAGTTATGTAGGGGACACAACAAGCATGGGGGAGAAGGGGCTCTGGTCAGATGTGGCCAAAATGCCAATTGCTATGTGTGGAGGAATGCCAACACTGCACATCACCCTGAACATACCACCCCCACCATGAAGAATGCTTCAGGTGGGACTGGGAAGCTGGTTAGAATTGATGGGAAGATGAATGGAGCTAAATGAGCTAAATACAGGGCAATCCTGGAGGAAACCTCTTAGAGGCTGCAAAAGACTTGAGACTGGGGGGAAGGTTCACCTTCCAGAAGGACTAGACATACAGCCAAAGCTACAATGGAAGGGTTTACATCAAAGCATATTCATGTGTTTAAAATGGCTTGGTCACAGTGTAGACCTTCCTCCTCCTCCACTCCCCCATGCCTGGAAACCAGTGGCTTGCGGACCATCAGTGGCTTCAACCATCTAGCATCATGTTCGTAGAGTTGATGGATATCATTCTTGTTTTGAGAGATCACCAGTGAATCCTGACAGCCGCAAACAGTCCAAGAACTCCTTAAAGGGGTTGTCTCACTACATTGATTCATCTCACTTCAGTCCTGTTTTCTTGATTTCACTTTGAATTCAGAGGCATGTTTACTGGCTTCTACTAGGCTGCAGTAGAAGCCAGGTCTGTAGCTATAGCGACCAGTGCTGGCAGCCTATCAGGAGAGATCAAATAGGTCTGTAGCTATAGAGACCTGAGGAGCTGATGCAGCCCATACAAGAGGGGATATCTAGGAATAGGTAGGACACCGTTAACGGACACATATTGCAAAGTGACTTGTTTTCACAAGATTTTTAACATAGAAAGCAATCCTTGTAGTGAGACAACCCTTTAAGGCTTAAACACATAAGAAGAAAGTTGTCTGAATCTTCCAATTTCTCTGGGACCAGGCTAATGTTTGTGGGGGCTCCTGTCTCTTCCCCAACAAATGGAGAGAAGGATCAGGAACATTACATTTTAATGCCTAGTCTTGTGCTTTTCCTTGAGATCAGCAGTGTTTGGCAGCAGCTTTCTCTCATCTTCTCTCCCCATTGAAAGACCTGCAGGCTTTACTGAGATGGAGGTGGGGAGATCAGGAGGAATAGCTGTCAGATGAAGAAGTGTTTGACTGACAGCTAGTGAAGGTGTATATGCACCTAAAGTACTTACAGACATGGAAACAAAAGGGATAAAAGTTTGGACATTGTATAAAACTAGACGTACAAAGTACAAACATGAACAAGAAAAAGTAGAACTAAAATGACAAAGGTTGTCAGTGCTGCTGGAAGTAGAGAGAACTTGTACACGGATAATGGTAAGAAAATGGCAGCCTATGTTGGAAATTCGTCGATAATCTCTAGACCAGCGTGTGAATGGGAAGATGTCAGACGTTCCTGTATAACTACATTCCAAATATACCATTGTTTTTTAAGCTGATAGTCCCTGGTGGACCTGGGTGTTGGCTTACATGAAGTAAAGTGATCCTGTATCACTCCCGCTCTAAATAGTTTGTAACAAAACATAGTCAATGCACCATGTGCTGCACTACAGTGTCCTCCAACTTGGTGGTCTATATGAGTATTTTTATCTAGTGTATTTGGGTGTGTGGGGGGGCAGAGCTCTGAGAGGAGGCAAGTTCATACAATACTTTGGAAGTTGTTTTTCTCTGAGTATTTAAGGAGCAGGTCCCTTAAAAAACCCAAAACCTGACATATGAAGCCACAACATATCATGAACGAGAGGACCAGTCATGTGCTCTGTGATCCTTGGGTGCCCATGACTGTCACCAGGGCAGCATTCACATTTGGACCACTTTTGGTGGATATAAACCACTTGATATCAGGACCTGCCCAAAAGACCTGCAGCTCTGGAGATACTGACCCAGTTGTCTAGCCATCACAATTTGGCCCTTGGCACATTCGCTTGCTTATGGTTGACCCTTTTTTTTCTAAAGTTTGGTTCATATCACATTTATGGCCTCTGTTTAATATACACTCCAAGACGTATACATTTAAAGGAACTGTCAGGTGGTTTATGCTGCCCTATCTGAGAGCAGGATGTGAGCGAGGAGAAGCTGAGATAAACTTTCACTCCTGAGGAAGCTCACGATGACAGCGGGAGAAACGCGTTGAGTATTTTTATTTGTTATTTACTTGTAATTTATTTTTGACAGTAAATAGTGGACATAATTATAATTATATCATTTTATGGCATTAAGAATATCCCAAGCGCCTTTTTACTCTTAATCCTAAGGACAAATTGTCCCTTTTTGCATTGTTGTATAGGGTTATATGATAAGCTGAGCTCTGTGATATATAGGGTTATATGATAGAGAAGAGAAGCTGAGCTCTGTGATATATAGGGTTATATGATAGAGGAGAGGAGCTGATATCTGTGATATATAGAATTATATGATAGAGGAGAGGAGCTGAGCTCTGTGATATATAGAGTTATATGATAATGGAGAGGAGCTGAGTTCTGTCATATATAGGGTTATATGATAGAGGAGAGAAGCTGAACTCTGTGATATATAGAATTATATAATAGCAGAGAGAAGCTAAGCTCTGTGATATATAGGGTAATATAATAGAGGAGAGAAGCTGAGCTCTGTGATATATATAGGGTTATATGATAGAGGAGATAAGCTAAGCTCTGTGATATATAGGATTATATGATAGAGATGAGAAGCTGAGCTCTGTGATATATAGGGTTAAATAATAGAGGAGAGGAGCTGAGCTCTGTGATATAGTATATGGGACACTTGATATATTTCTGAGTTTAAATATATAGGAGAGTAGCTGAGCTCTGTGATAAATAGGGTTATATGATAGAGGAAAGGAGCTGAGCTCTGTGATATATAGGGTTATATATCAACAGGAGCTCAGCTCCTCACATATCCATATAACTATATATCACAGAGCTCAGCTCCTTACTATCTGTCATCTAACCCGATATATAAAGAGCTAAGCTCCTCTTAATGATAATCAGATCATATAACCCTATATACAGAAAGTTCAGCTCCTCTCCTTATCATATACCCTATATATCACAGAGTTCAGCTCTCTCCTCTATCTATAACCCTATATATCACAGAGCTCAGCTCCTCTCTTCTGTCATCTAACCCGATATATCACAGAGCTCAGCTCCTCTATAATATAACCCTGTGTACCACAGAGCTCTGCTCCTCTCCTCTGTCATATAACCCTATATATCACAGAACTCAGCTTATCTCCTCTATCATATATCCCTATATATATCACAGAGCTCAGCTCCTCTCCATTATCATATAACTCTATATATCACAGAGCTCAGCTTCTCTATAATATAACCCTGTATATCACAGAACTCTGCTCCTCTCCTCTGTGATATAACTCTATATATCACAGAGCTCAGCTCCTCACACCTATCATATATACCTATATATTATGGTGTTCAGCTTCAATCTATCATATCTTGATCTCAGATATGGTAGCATAATCATTGCAGTAAGAAAACCCCTTCAGAAATAAATGATTTTGATGCATCTGAAGGGTGTAATCTATTCAAATATAACATCATGTTCCCATATAATAAACACTATAGAAAAAAAAATATCCAACATCCAAATAATGTGGAATAAAAAATGAGTAAAAAGTTGCATATATCCCAAAATGGTACCAATAAAAACTACTCTCTAACCTGCAAAATTCAAATCCCACTCATAGATGGGAAAACATAAAAGTTATTTGGTTGCAAAAAAATGTAAAATGTTTTTGTTTCTCTCCACAACACTTTTCATGGATTGTTATTATTCATTTGGTCCTTGCCCCCATTAGAGTGAATACAGATAACGTGATTTATACCGAACAGTGAATTTCATAAAAACGAACCCCTCCTCCTTACCTCTCCTTAAAAAAAAGAAATCTTTTTTTCACACACCCCCCACGCAACAAAATTTTTTTTTTCCAAAACATGGTATGGTACGGTACATTTTGTGCCACAAAAAACAAGCCCTCATACATCTGTGTAGAGGGAAAAATTAGAAAATGATGGCTCTTGGAAGACGGAGAGGTAAAAAGAAACGTACATAAATAAAAAGCCCTGGGATGTTTTTTTATGCCGTGGTTGATCTGTGTGTATTCTGTGTAAAATTGCTGTGAGGTTTTATCAGATAATACCCTGTTATTATTATCCTCATGCAGTGCTGCCCTTTATTTAAAGAGAACCAATGGTCTGCAGAAAGCAGCGTACATAGAGGGTGCAGTGGCCTGGAATAGCCATTGATGCAAAGGTGGGCAGGGAGAGGCAAGTTAAAGAGAACCTGTCACATAGGTTGTGCCCCCCTTGCTGAGGGCAGCACAAGCTAGTGTCAGACCTGCTGTTTCCAGCACTGTGTCCCTTATTCTGTAAGATGCTGCAGTTTTCGTGCATTTAAAGCTCAAAACTGCAGTTTCCAGCCCGAAGAGTCATTCAAAGAGTAAGTTTTTTTTTCATATCCCGCCCATATTAGGCTAGCCACACCCACCTCAACTGATAAACCTATTACTTTGAATAGGTAGAAACATGTGAATAACTGTCAGTGGGCGGGGCTAGCCTTTGGTGGGCGGGGCTAACACCTGCTCATGAATAAGATTTGAGGGGTAAATGCTCTAAAACTGACAGCATCTTACAGAATAAGGAACACAGTGCTGGAAACAGCATGTCTGACAATAGCTTGTGATGTCCTCAGCAAGGGGGCACAACCTATGTGACAGGTTCCCTTTAACTTGCCTCTTCCTGCCCACCTTTGCATCAATGGCTATCCCAGGCCATTGCACCCTCTATGTACGCTGCTTTCTGCAGACCATTGGATACGGCACCATTATTGTCTGACCTTTAACATTGAAATGAAGCGCTACCCCTTCATTTCATGGGATACAACTTTGTACAGTGCTTGGTTTTATTCCACCTCTGAGCCGTATCTCCCTTCTTGCCATGCAGTTTGCCTATTGTAGTACATTGCACGTTGTATGTCAGTTTACTTACTGATAACAAAAAATTAAAAATCTGTAAAAACGATCATGATTTTTGGCTGCACTAATTTGTGTAATGGAGATCAGCATTGAACTTTCTTGCTCACACTGCAGCTTTCTTCTTTACAGCTGAAGTGACAGGTAATAACCCTGTCAGACCAAAACCCTCTCACTGACTGACAGCAAAGTGTCTGCATAGTATTCGTGACTCTCCCATTCCTTCTATATGTCTTGTGTAAAGTAAAGCCAGGATTAGGTCAGTTAAAATGAGGGGGCTTATATAAATCCCCCCCAAGGGTGAGTTTTTCATTTTGTGGATGGAGGTGGCCTATAACCAGACATACCTACTAGAGAAACCATGGAGCTAACCAGTGTTACTAGGACACAATAAGAAGTTTCCTTAGTTGTCTCATGAAATGCTGTCAGATTGTAAGTCCCTGTAATAGTTGCCACATGTTCTAAAACCTCTCCTAATGGAGCAAAAATATAACTTCTGTAAAAATAGAAGACGGATATCATCACCTAACCAGAGAAACGGCCATGTGCAGAACGGACAGCAGCTACACGGACTGGGAGTGACTCGGTAAGGTCCTGGTAGGTTGTCACAGGTATCTGGGGCCATGCTGACTGCATCCCACAACTGCTGGAGGGATCTATAGAGGAAACATGACCAGTGTGATGGTCCCACAAATGCTTAATTGGGTTCAAATCTGGGGGATTACGGGGCAGGGTAGCAATTGAAAGTCTTGGTCATACTCTTCCAACCAATGTCAGATATTTTTATCCATGTAATATGTTCCATTTTCTTGCTGAAAGATCCCATCTCCCCAAGGGAAGACAGTCAGCATGTATGGGTGTACATGATCTGCAAGCATGGATTTATATCCAAATCGGTTAAGAGTTCCTTTTCCATGGATGAGTGTCCCCAGAGAATGCCACATATACATTCCCCAGACCATAATGCTGCCACCATGCACTTCTTTTCTTCCAGCAATGGTTGCAGGTTATTTGTTCTCTTCTGTTTCTCGCCTGATATACCAATTTCATCTGTTTGTTAAAGCAGAAAAAGTAACTCTTTGGAAAAGAAAACCCTTTACCAGTCAGCAGAGTTCCAATTACGTTACTGCTGTACTACGCCACTGTAATGTGTTCTTCCACCCTCTGGCACCTTCATAGCCGATATTCACCTCTCACATCAGTGGCACGTGGTGCTCTGCAGTTATTGTTCGCAATAGTGCCATTTATCCACTCATAATACACTTTCACCACAGCAGCCGCCAACAGTCCACAAACTGCGCAGTTTCAGAAATGCTGCCAGCCTTTGCCCAAAAGCCAATAATCATCCATTTTTGTCATTCTGATACACTGTCCCTTTTACTCATGACAGCAATGAGGGATATATGTGAAGACAGCCAATCACATACCTTATATACAGGGCTGTGGAGTCGGAGTCGGTGCCTATTTTGCAGGAGTCGGAGTCGTCGTAAAATGGACCGACTCCCAAAATATATAATAAGTTGGTCCAGTTAGTTTGATGCAGTGCAAAGAGCAATTTTATATACAGTCATCTTACCGATCTTATACATAAATGTGTCTTGCAAGTATTTAGCATCTTCTTAGTTCTGCAGATTCTTGTCATGTAAATGCATTGTTGCTGTTTTGCTCCTAAAACTCAAAATGTTAATTTGTATTGTTTTGTTAGTATTTGGAAAATCTGCCTTTGGTTTTCAGCGCTGCCTGAATCCTTCTGGGCTCTGAATCAGATTCAATCATATCTTGAACAAAATCGGATCCCAGGTCTCTTCTACACATTCAAAAGATCAAAACATTGTTACCCTTTTGCTTGTCAGTGTGTGTTCTACCTAAATAGCTTGATTATTGATTATTGTATCATAAGGTGATAAACAGCCGGATGTTACCATTTTACTACAGTAAAGTTATCACTTAAACACGCGCCGTGTATGAGGGAGTCAGAAGTCGGATTCGGGAGTCGGAGGTTTGGGAAATTGATGAGTCGGAGTCGAGGCTTTGGCTTGCCGACTACACAGCCCTGCTTATATACCCACCAAGCCAGCTCACCACACATGACTTTCTTCATGGGCTACGCCCTGCTAACGACGAATATAGGAAGAGGTCATAATAATGTGACTCAGCTGTGTAAGAAAAAGTGGGAGAATGGTTCTCGGATCTCGCTGACAAGAAAAGGGTTATGCAGACGAGTGTGACAGATAATTGTACATTAAGTGATAATGTAATAATGTCTCCTATTGCATCTCCTTTAGCTAATCTGTTATTCTTCCATTAGCATCCATAGCTAGTGCGCTCCTACCTCCATATACCTCCAGATAACACAGAGCAAGGCCGGCCCTGGGAGGTTTATGGTGTTAATTTGGCTGCGCTGTCTATTTGTCCACGGAGAAATGACTGTGTCAGTCCCTCCAGCCTTGTAGAAATTGTATTTGTTATTTGGTGTAAGTGGCTTGAAATCCATTATACAAAAGATGTTGATATTGAGCATCCATTTTTTATGAGGGATGGGTTTTATTGAATGAAATTCTAAACACATTGAAGTTCATGAACTTAAATTTACATAATTGAACTTTCCTCTTTTTTTTTTTTCTTTCTTCCAGTATTCCTCCTTTTTCTGTGTAACAGCTGTTGTGTGTACTGGTGTACGTTGGCTTTTTATTTAGTCAAGTGTGGTTGAAGCCGTCAGCTAGCACAGCAGTAAGGGCCCGTTTACCCGGCACAGGACAAATACCGGTCGGTTTTGTGCCATGCACACGGCTGCGGGAGGACGGCTTTTCTCCGCGATGATCGGAGAAAAGCCCTCCCCCTTCACATTCACTTGTTCATGTTCCATCCAAAAACCGGACGGAAGAATGAACATGTTCAATCTTTTTATGGCGGCTGGGGGTTTAAAAAACCGCCGTGCGGAAAACCCGTGCAGTGGGGACTGTTGCACGGGTTTTCCATAGAGCCCCATGTAAAAGGTTGCAGCCGGTTTTTCAGACGGTTTGCAAAACCGCAGACTGTCTGAAAAGCCGGCCGCAAACCGGTGCCATGGGACAAGCCCTATATGTGTAATTGAGAAATGCATACTTATTTGCGGTTTAAAGAGGTTGTAGCATGAAAACCTATTGAGATCATTAAAGGAGTTTTAACGTTTGAACTGTTCGGGCTCTTCAGCTAATTCTCTGAGATTGAATTTGAAATCCAGGGGCGAGTCTCTTCTCTCAGCAGGCGTGTGCTCTCCTCCCAGGAGGCGTGTCTCTCCTCACTGAAGACTTGTGACATCATCATTCTGTGTGAGGCAGTAGAAGCAGAAGATGTCTGAAGAGAACAGATCTGCAGCCTCCTGCATGCTTTTTATGTGTCTGCAGAGCTTCAGGCTCCACAAGCTCCTTGCTGTGCTAAATCCAGTTATAAACACATCCTGAACTGATGAGACAAGTGAGGAGTGTACACTGCCCCCCCCCCCTTCTCCTCTGTTACCAGGCAGCAGACTGGGTTATATGGAGCAATGCACACTGCCCTCATCCTCCTCCTCCTCTCCCCCTGTTAACAGGCAGGAGACTCTATAATACTGTGTTATATGAGGGGATCTTAAACAGCCAGTAATTGCCCAGATCATTCCCCCTAGAGCTGGGAGATGTGTATAGAGCCCGCAACCCGTGGTTTCACTATCGATGTTAACATCTCAGAAGGGAGAAAACACAGAGTGTTTAGGCAGCCAATCACAATGCAGGGGGTGTGGCCGGGGTGTGTCCTGTCTGGGGGCGTATCCCAACAGGCTGAATGAAATGTCAGCCAGCCAATCACAGTGCAGGGGGAGTATCTAGGGGGGTGGGATCTGGACAGGGGGCGTGTCCCGACCAGCAGCAGCAGAAACAGAATATCAGATTTACAGAAAAGCTCATTTCTGCTAAACCAAGTGACTGAGGTAATGCAAACCAATTACAAAAGTGCTTATTTTTTTTGTCCCCATAATCTGAGACATGATCTTTGTAGCGATAAAACACCTTTAAAGGGGCCCTCCTTTTTGTGGTCCCCACTCTATGAGCCACAATAGAGAGATGTCCATTCATTACATCTGCTGCCTTTTTTCTAAACAGCAGCCATATTATACAGAGGTCCCTCAAGTTACAATGGCCTCTGGATACTATATTTTGAGCCTACATTGTATTTTGGACATTGTATTTTGACACCACATTCAGCATACAATGTCACAGACACTGTGGTTCTGCGGCTCATGTGATTAATGGAAGATCCAACCAATTATCGTGTACATTTTACTGGTAAACCATCTGTACAAGTGAGGTGCATGCAGTGATTGGAGATTTAGTAACGCCTCTCTACAGTACAGTGCGGTACTACATGTCATGTACTTTTTTTTTACATGTACCAGGATTAGCGGCTTCTATGGGCACCAGGGGAGAACATGTTCTTTTTATCTGGTACAATGTGTATAAAGTACATGACCCAAAGACGTTCCGGTTCTCATCATAGAAAGTGATTTCCAGCTTCCAGCAGCTTTCTCTGATGTTATGTATAGGGATCTGTATTAGTTATCTGCTTGATTTTCTTTAATCTCCATTTTGCATTATGTCGCTGAAATTTTTGGGTTTCGGAAGCAAAAGGCAGTTTTCCGTAGAGTTAAGCTGGATCCACACAGCATTGGACAAAAACCGTCCGAAAGTCAACCGAGTTTTGTCCGATGCCCGACTGCTGCTTTTGTCACTGTCGCTCTCTGCTCCGTAATAGAGTCTTCAGCTGTTTGCGGTCCCAGAGGAGTTGCATACAGCTGAAGCGATCCACGCCGGCGCGCGGGCCATGGCAGTGCCCAGACGCCGACGGGTAACCAGAGAGTCAGCTATATGCACTTCTAGGAGATGACTCCTGGGAGGGCATACAGCTGAAGACACTATTGCGGAGCAGAGAGTGAGTGCTCTCTGCTCTGCATTAGGACTCCGAACTTGCGGCCCTCACGGCAGTTTCCGGCACAGGCAGCGTGCTGTCTCATCACACTTCCTGTGCCAGAGGACGCAGCGCCCGGAGAGCCGCATCGGATCAGCGGGGGGCAGAGAGGTAAGTACTTGTATTTTTTATGTTTTTAATAAACCCTGCCTATACCTACCTATGGGGGCACATATACCTGCCTATTCCTGCCTATGGGGGACATATACCTTCCCATACCTGCCTATGGGGGACATATACATGCCTATGCCTGCCTATGGAGGGAACATATTCCTGCCTATACCTATATTTTTTTAACAAACCCTGCCTCTACCTGCCTATGGGGGATCCCCGCCGGCGCCCGGGCCATTGCAGCGCCCGGATGCTGATGGTGACTCAAGTATAAGCTGAGGACAGCTTTTTCAGCAAATTTTTTTGTGCTGGAAAACTTTGCTTATACTCGCATGTATATAGTATGTCTCTAGTATCTTGTAACTATTTCTTAATTCATTTTACTTTGTTTCTCCAACATAACATATGATGAAGTGTATAGACATTCAGGGCGGCATGTATGAAATTTGGCGTTTAATTTCAAATTTCATGCACATTATAATAGGCTATAATGCGCATGATTTATGAACCCGCTCTACAGTGGGTCATACATCAGGTGCATTCTAGCACTTGTACGACATTTCTGGCTCAAGTAAACCACTTTCAAAGTGCTCTACCTGTTCCAGCAGTAATGCACCTAGAAATGTCATAGCGAATCTATAAATCTATAGCTTCGTAGGGTTCTAGTGCGCCCTGCCTCCCGCACGCCCCTCGAGATTAGGCGCATTACAAAGTGCCATGGGCGTTATGTAATGCGCCTGATAATGGCGTGTGGTTCTTTGAAAAATGTAGCTAATGGGGCTGCGTCTGATATCGGGCGGGAAATATGCGCCCCCCTCAGGCTTAGACAAATATAAAAAGTCAATAAAAGTAAACTTGCGGCATCCTCCTGTGTGTAGGAGCATGTGATCAGTCCATGGTGTTTCACATGCCGATCTCCTAGTTCGTAGCTTCTTCGGCACGAACAGGTGTGCGCAGTCTTCCGCCTTAGCAGCGTAGGGGTTAGTGTACTGCGTAATCCCCGGGGTATGCGGTGAACTTTAATATACTCCATTTATGTGGGAGCATGTAGCACTAGGTTAGCTTCTTTTTTCTTGAAGCTTTCCAATTTTTCGTGAGATTTTCTTGAGTTTCACTTATTGAGCCCCAGATTAGACCCGCACCTTCAGCTTGTTGTAAAATGTTTGTCCTCTCGGTCTCAGAGAAGGTGAAAGTTTCAGCCTTTTTATCTGTCAGTGCCGCAATCTTGTCGATCTCCTAGTTCGTAGCGCCTTCGGCACGAACAGGTGTGCTTGAAAAGCTTCAAGAAAAAAGAAGCTAACCTAGTGCTACATGCTTCCCCGTTAATGGAATATATTAAAGTTCAGCGTATACCCCGGGGATTACGTAGTACACTAACCCTTATTCTGTTAAGGTGGAAGACTGCGCACACCTGTTCGTGCCGAAGGAGCTACGAACTAGGTGATTGACATGTGAAACACCATGGATTGATCACACACTCCTACACACAGGAGGATACCGCAAGTTTTATTTGACTTTTTATATTTGTGTTAGACTGAGGGTGACATTTCCCAACTCGCCAACGCCAGTTTTTTGGTCTATTTTGCGGCAAAACCCACTTTTGACGCCATATTCATTTACAACAAATGAATTGTCGTACACCAAAACTAGGCGCGTTATACGGCGGGCACGACACTTTTTAATGCGCCTAAATATGGTGCACTGTGCGCCCCCGTTGCGCAATGATCCTCTTGAGGTGCATTACATATGTTGTACACCTCGATAGGTGCATGACATATACTACCAATGATATGCCATGCGCCGCGAGTTGCGCAATGCGCCTTTTTCGGCGCAGTGTGCCTATTTAGGTGCATTAAGGTATACCTGACGCTAGTTTTTAGAAAGTATCAGACTTTCAAGGGCACTTTACACTTATTTAATGTGCCTAAAACTGGCATGGATACGCCACTTTTCGGACATGTCGCCCTGAGTGTCTATACACTTAATCATATGTTATGTTGGAGAGACAAAAGTAAAATAAATTAAGAAATAGTTACGGGATACTAGAGACATAATTATAAAAGAGTGTTAATTGAGATAAAGGCTGTTGCAACGGAGGGCTAGTAGAAGGTGACTGATATACACGCTAAGGGTGCTTTCACACAGTGCGTATTTTTGGTGCGTTTTCGGATGCGTTTTTATGGTGCGTTTTTTTTTTGCAGCAGTGTACAGCAACTAATGCTGTACATTGCTGCATCAAAAACGTACCAAAAACGCATCTGTGTGTGAAAGCACCCTAATACTTGCAGGATACAAATATGAATTAGATCTCACATATAAGATTATTTTGACTGTGTACCTTCTTTTTGAGAGCCCTGTATAGAGAAAACTCTTACAAGTCATAATGTCGTTTTGCAAGATTGCGGCACTGACAGATAAAAAGGCTGAAACTTTCGTCGTCTCTGAGACGGAGAGGACAAACATTTTACTCCAAGCTGAAGGTGCGGGTCTAATATGGGGCTCAATAAGTGAGATTCGAGAAAACCTCCTGAAAAAGTTGGAAAGCTTCAAGAAAAAAGAAGCTAACCTAGTGCTACATGCTTCCACATTAATGGAATATATTAGAGTTCAGCGCAACAAAAATAAAATGAATTAAGAAATAGTTACAGGATACTGGAGGCATAATTATAAAGGAGTGTTGAGATAAAGGCTGTTTCAACATACAATGGTCATTCCAGAACCAATTTGCATTGTATGTTCAGGGACCACTGTACTTCATTCCCCTCTGCAGTAGTCCCTGGCTGACTGCTTCTTCCTTCAACAAAATCAGCTGCTGGATCAGCTAATTACTGTAGTGACCTCAAACTGAATGGGATTGTTCAACTATGATGGAAAGTGGATGCGCCAGGTTGCACACAGGATTTTTCTTGGGGCATGTTGTGAAGCAGAGTCTAAAGAGCCCCTGGTTTTACCCTTTAATGCCTGGGCATGTAATTCGTGCTGAAATATGCAGCAAAATACACTTCAAACAATGTTTGGAGCACTTTTGCTTAACTTCCCATATAAAATATGCAGCGTCAGTCACACGACGCATATTTTACAAGTGTAATTGCGGCGCGTATTTCACAACGCTTTTACTCGTGAAAACTTAAGTGCCTTGTCAATTCTTCAGGCATATACGCAAGAAAAAGCCCCATAGAAACAATCGTGGAGCATATTTTCATTTCAAAATACGCTCTACAATTGTTCTAAATAAGCTCAAAAATACAATTCATAAAACACATCTACTCAGGCATTTTTTGAAGTAAATTTCGAAGCGTAAATTTACACTTTAATACTCGCTGTGTGAACATACCCTAACAGAGATCAGTTCTTTGCTGCAGGGGACTTCCAGGTCATTAATCTCCATGGGGTCATCCGTGGCAACAGCTGATGTCCAAATGCGGCACCTTAGAAGGTAAAAGGAGATTCAAAGGCTTAGGCAAGCAGGCAATGGGTAGAGGCAGGTGAAGTCCTTGCAAGGTAATAATCAGAGACAAAGGTAAGTAGCGAGGTCAATAAAGTAGCAACGGTCAATACCAGAAGTCCCAATACAAAATGCACTGTAGTTCCCATTCAGGTCAGGCAGATTCATAAGGGATGTGTCCCTTAAAGTAACTTCGGAAGTGCAGTCATTGAAGGAGGAACAGAACAGCGGCATGCACTGGCCCTTTAAAGGGGTTGTCTCACTACAAGGATTGCTTTTTATGTTAAAGATCTTGCAAAAACAAGTCACTTTGCAATATGTCCTACCTATTACTAGATTTCCCCTACTGTATAGGCTGCATCAGCTCCTGTGGTCACTATAGCTACAGACCTGTTTGATCTATCCTGATAGGCTGCCAGTGCTGGTCGCTATAGCTACAGACCTGGCTCCTACCGTAGCCTAGTAGAAACCAGTAAACACGCCCCCGGATTGAAAGTGAAACCAAGAAAACAGACCTGTGGTAACATGAATCAGTGTAGTGAGACGACCCCTTTAAGCCCTAATGGACCCGCATACATGCACCAGAGGGCAGCAGTAAAAGGAAACAAACCTTGCAGTAGTCATGAACACGGCTTGTGGCAGGGTGTCTATGAGACAACCCTTTTAAGGCCTTACATGTAGTCTTACCAAATTTTTAATTTTAAAAGATTTTTATCTTCACTCTTTCACTCTTATGGTTAAATATTTTAATTACTTGTATAATTAAAACCTTTTTACGTGTGGTATCGTTACCAATATGTGTTGTGGGCGGGGTGGTAAGAAAAAGGGGGAAATAACACCATTTTGTTTGACATCTGTTAGTAAAAGTTTAAAAAACTTACTAAAAGAGTAAGTGACCCTGTCAAACAAAAATTTTTGGACCCAACAGATGGATTCATGGGGGTGATATGTCCAAAATTCATTAAATTCTTCAAAAACTTTTTAAAATTAGTTGACTGATATGGGTATATAGATACAAGGTCAAAAAAGTATCGAGGTCATCCCAAATCACAATGAAAAAGAAGAGTTCCCAATTGAGTTTAGGCGGGGTCATAAGGGAATTTTTTTTAAATCCCTCAATGCAGTCTTTGAAATGGGTGCAAATAGGCTGCATGGCCTTTAAATTTAATGGACCATGACGTACTTCAGAGGACAGCAGTACAAAGGCCACATGGTAATTGAACCTAAAATATTAGGAACCCAAATTCAAGTTTGATAGTTTTAAAAAATTTTAAAAAATTCTAAGTTTTAAACTGGTTTTTTAGTTAGGGGTTTTAAAGGGTACAAAAATTGTTTATCTAATGAAGCTTTCACTCGTGTTCCCCCACCATCGGCCCCCTGGGGGAACTCTCGCCGGGATCCCGCTTGGTAAAGGAACAGCAGGTCGCAAGGTTTCTCTTTAAAATCTGGCCCCCGCCAGCTTTATTCCCAAACAGAAACCTAACGCAAAAAAAATTTTTCCTAGCCTCCACATAATAAACGTACAGAGAGTCCCTCTCTACGTGGTCTGGGGCTACTACCCCCCCAAAACATGTACTCACACTGTAAATTATAGTCCTGGGGCCCGCTTCTCTCAAGCCTAGGGGGGAAAATTAGGGAAATCCCTGGAAATCCTGCACACTTCTCCACTGGTGAGCCACGCTCCCCCTCTGGGATTTTCTGAGACAGGGGATTTAAAACAGACCTTCGCAGCAACTCTCCTAATTTTCCCCCTGAAATTTAACTTCTTGTTACCCTTGCCAACTGCTCCCTTCCTCACACGGGCAAAAAACTTGGTAACCCATAATTTGGGAAACCCCAAACTGCTCAGAACTTTCCTAAGTGGTGGAGAAATTGTTTCTTCTAAGGTTTCCACCGCCACAATACTCCTCCCTCTGTTTAAAGGGCCCGTAGGCCTTTTCCCCTTGCAAAAAAAATTCCCCCGGGGTCAAAACCAAATTTCGGGGGTATCCATCCCGCAAGCACACTCAGCAGGGGTTTTACTTTTGGGGGAAAAGGGGTTACTTTCCCAAACCGAAAGGAACGGGGAGTAAATCCCCCCAAACCCCCTTTCTTATCTTTTTTCCCAGCTACCTGGATTTTGCGCTCTTTCCCAAAAACCCCTTTGAAACCCTTTTTTGCTAAGGCCCAACGCCCTCCCAACGGGGATTGGGCCCTTTTACCCTTGTTCCAAGCCCGGGGCGACTATCACAAACCAAATTATTTTCTGAAATTTTACCTTTTTCCCGGGGGTTAACCTCTTTTCCTCCCCTTCACTGTGTTTTAAGACCAGGGGGGTCCATCCCCTGATCAACTCCGGGTTTCCCGGGGGCCCCTCAATCAGGCTTTTTTTTGGGGCAACCGCCAGGCCCACTTTCCTTTTTCCTTTTTTCTCAAAATTAGGGCTGAAAATTTTTCCCTTTTGCACTACCCCCCACACCCGTAAAACCCTATGAGTATCCTCCCCTTCCCCCATGGCCCCAAGCGCCCCCTTTTTCCGCGGCCTAAACGTTCCAAAAAAAGCCCCAAAGGGAAACCCACCAAAATTTCCTAAAAAAATTCCAAACACTTTTCCTCACTGATTTTCTTCTTGCTTGAAGTTTGAGTCTGCCGGGAACAAATTTTTCTCCCCAACTAAAAGCCCTTGGACCTCCCCCAACCCCTCACCTGGGAAAGCCCCCAAATTCATGTTTTGGGACCTTTATTCCCTATTTAAAGCAGGTTTTCCCCTTCCCCCTCTCACATGGGACTATACCCCCCTGTCGTAACTTCGAGACCCGCTGCCTTTTTTCTCATATTTCTGGGGTTTTCCAGCCTCTGTCCCCAAACTAACCTTGTTAAGCTGGGTTTGAGACCCTCGGGTTGGGGAGGACCAAACCCCTTTCCGGGATCCTTTTTCCCCCCTTTTTTGTACTAAAATTCCCCCCCAAAACCAGTGCCCCTAACTTTCCCCTTGCTGGGGGTTTTCCCCTCTCTTTCCCATAAAACCTTCTCCCTTACTACCTACCCCCAATTTTCACGGGGGTTTTATCCGGGCATTCAAACCCATCTTTTTACTTCCCCTTTTTTCCTCGGGAACCCCCCATAGTGTTTTAGCAAAAAACTCCCCTGGGCCCTGTGCCCTAGCAGTTTCCCAAAGGGGAAAAATTTTTTCCTCCATATTTTGGAAAACCCGTTTACCAGGGGGAACCTCTCGGGTTTTTTGGGGACCATTCCTCCCCGGGCCCATGCTATAGGGTTTTCCCGGAAATCAAAAGGCCCCCTTTTAAATTTGGCAAAATTTGCCGAGGGTTTGGGGCCCCCCTTATTCCGCGCCGGTTTTTGCCTTCAATAGGGGCCCCAAATTTCCTTGGGAAAAAGTCATTAGGGTAATCCACTGCCCCTCATAGAGAATAGTGGTTTTTCCGTCGCCCCCCCCCCGCTGGGGAACCCCGCGGGCGGGGTAAAGTAAACATGCATATTATCCAGGCGCAATACGTCCCCGTTTTTAAAGCAAGTTCAAAGGGGGCCGGGGGTTTGGTTTCCCGCCCCCCACCCCGCCCCTTTAGCCGGATTTCCCAAACGCAATCCGGCTCGCAAATACGGCTGAAAAAGCCGGTAAAACCCGGCCTTAGGTCAATACGGGGGAACCCTTGAAACAGGTTTCACACCCTTCCCCAACTCAGATTCTGCTATGTCAACAGTGCTGTTTGGGGATCCCGGTTTAAACCCCTGGCCCCCAAATTTTCCTTCCCAACCAAAGGGGGGGCAACCACTTTTCCCTCTACCCCTTTCCCCTGCCCTTTGCCCCCGGGTTTTGCGGGGTTTGTTAGCTCTTTGCAAACAATTAAACTTTTATTCCCTTATTCAAAGGAAAGGGTTGCTACAAGAAAAGACATTGGTTTTTCACAAAAAATAAACATTTCCCTTTAAAGGGAAAATCATTTCCGGCCCTTCATAACTTCGGCACTATTTGTCCCGTTGTCCCCACCCAAAACTGGGGGGAAATCGCCACTTGAACTTTAAAACTAAATTCAAAACATTTCCCGCTCCTTTTCCAAGGGGTCCCCCCCTTGCCCAGGGGGAACCCCGGGTGCTTCCCCCCCCCTTTCCCAACTGCGGGGAACATACCCCATGTTTTTCCCCCCCACCGGAAAGGAGCATAGGATACCTTGTTGAACTGGCAACCCCCTTGTCCCCGGAGTTGATTTTTAAAAAACCCTTTTCTCCTGGTTATTCTCAGGGGAAAACCCCCATCCTTACAGTACTCCTGCGCTTTTAAAACCCCAACCCGGGGGCCAACCTGAGCTAGTTTGCCCCCACTGCTGGGGCGTTTTTCCCAAAAATAAGCTTGTTTACTCTCACACTAATTTAATTATTGTCCGGGGGAAAACCTTTCCCGGGGCATTTCCCTCTTTTACCCGGGCCCTAACTGATTTCTGAGTAAAGTTGGGGGGAATTTTCCTTCACATCCCCCGCGGGTCCCGGGCAGACTTCTAAAGGCTACGGCCCCCCCCCCTGTTTCAGACAGAGCTTTTTTTTTTCCCCAAAAAAAAAACCATTTTCAATAGCAAACCCCACAGCAACATATTGGGGCCCCATAGATTTTAACCAGACCCTCCCAACGCCCCCGGTAACTGTTCCCTTTGGAGTTTTTCCCCTGGGGGCCCTCGGGAACCCCCCAACCTACCCCGGGCCAAGCCCCTCACCAATTCTGGAAACTTTTAAAAAATTCCCCATAAAAATGTAATTAGTAAACAGTTTTTTCCCCCTTTTCAGCCCGGGTCCCAAACATTTTGGAAAATTTCCCCGGGCCCTTCGGGCCCACTTTTTGGTTTGACAGCCCATCAAAAGGGTGGGTTTTCCCCCACCCACCGGGAAAACAAGGGATCTGGGGCGTGACCTCCTCCTGGCCCCCTTTAAAATAAACTGTCAACAACCCCTCCTCCTGGGGGGGACACCTCCAGCGGGAATTCCCCCTGTGGACGGTTGGAAAGGGGTTTTCCCCGTGGTTTGAATTTTTTTTCCTTGGGAAACAGCAGAAAATGCGGTCATTTAGTGACCCCCCTTTTATTCTGGGCATCGGGTTTAAATCACTTTCTTGGCCGGCATTTAAACTCCCTAATCGTAAAAACCCCCCCCCCGTTCTAGGGATTTTTCAACGGGGGTTTTAAATTCCCAGCTTTTCCCCTTTCCTTTTAGGCGGGGCAAAAACCCCCATTTCTCTGCGGGGGGGGGGAACTTTCCCGGCCCATGGCGCTCCCCCACCTGGCGCCCCCCCCGCAAACCCCCCCCAACAACTGCCAAAAAGGGGGAAAAAGTCTCCTCCCGTTTTAAATTTCCACCTGCAGCCCCCCCATATATTAAAAGCACATAAATTGACAGCCCCAAGAAAAGGGTTTTAAAACAAAATAACCCCCAGTTCCCCAGGTCCTGGTCGGGTCTCCATAAAGGGTATTACTTCGGGTCAATTCGGGGAGACGTTCTGCCGACAGTCCAGAAAAACCCTTCAAAACCCCCCCCCCCCCCCCCCCCCCCCCCCCCCCCCGGGACCCCCCCCCCCCCCCCCCCCCCAAATCCCCCCTTTCCCAGGGTCCTTACTACATTTTTCTCATACGGGCCCCTAAACCGGGCCCCCTTTCTGGGGAAGGGGAGGGGGTTGCCCGGCAAAAAAACAATCCGGGTCTTTTTTTTTGACTTCCCTTTTTTGCCCCCGCCGGGGCTTTGGTTTGGGTTTAAAGGGTTTGGGGAGGTACAGTTTGCTTGGGGGGTCCGGGGTTTGTACTACTTCACACGGGACCTGCCCTCCCCACCGGGAAATTTTGGGTTTGGGTTTTTGTTCATCTGGGGGGGTTTGCCCCGGGTGGTTTCCCGGGGGTTCCCACTAACTAAAAACAGGGAACCTGGCCCTCCCCCCCGGGGAACTTTTTTTTGTTTCCCCTTGGGGCCCCTTTGTTTTCCCCCCGGGGTTTAAAAGTTCAACACACCTCCTCTTTCCAGCAAACCCCACAGTCCCGGGGGGGGGGCCCTGGCCCTTTAAAAAGGGCGTACAACCCCTATCAGCTTTGTAATCAGCAAACCAGCCCTTCCAATGCCCAGTCACTTTTCAAAAGCAGTAGTGGTTTTGCTGCTGGCCCTTTAATTTAAACCGCAGCCCCAAAACGTCAAAATTCACCCAGTCCACGGGTTTCAGCTGTGCTACAAAAGCCCCCCAATTCTTGTGCCACCGCCCCAAATTTTTTTTTAACTGTGAAACCCTGGGCTGATGTCCCCATCGCATACCTCCACCTATATTAACGTTAAACTGGGTGTTGGGCCCCCATCTTGGCCCCCCCTGGAGGACACTCCGCTCTGGGATCGCCGTTTTGGTAAACGGAAACGCAGGGTTCGGCAAAAGGTTTTCATTAAATGGGCCCTTTCCCCCAGCTTTATTCTCCAAATCCAAAAAAACATATACAGCAAACCAAAATAAATCCTAAGGCCGTCCACCCAAAACAAAACTACTATTTGCCAGCTCCCCCCCAAAACATGTACTCACACTGTACAATATAGTCCTTGGGCCTGGCTTCTCTCAAGCCTAGGGGGGAAGAATTCAGGATACTCTCCTGGACAAGTCCTGCACACTTCTCCACTGACTGTGAGCCACGCTCCCCCTCTGGTATACTGAAGACCAGGCTATTTAACAGACCTTCAGCTGAGCAACTCCCCTTTAATTACCACCTGAGTAATTAACTCCTGGTTACCCTTGCCAGAATGCTGACCTTCCTCACTGACAGGCAGCAACTTGGTAACCCATAACTTGGAACTCAGCTGCTGCAGAACATCTAGTGGCTGAGAAATGTGATCTTCTAAGGTCGCACCGCCACACTAAGTAAAACCTTTGTATGTATAATATCTTTGCCAAATAGTGCCATTTGTGGGTCAAACATGTATGAATACATAAGATTTAGTAGTTTTATATTACTATGTCTACAGATCATGTAATGATCTAGCTCCAGTGTTCTTAAAGATGGATACCTTAGGTGGACTTGTACGTTAACATTAAAGTGGTTTTTGCACCATGCTGTTTCACTAAGCAGTTTTTCATCCTCTGTCTCATCAGGCTGTGGGTGATTCTTAGCAGTGACTAGCATATTTAGCTTCTTAGCTGAGACATTGCAAAGTAAGTGCAGGAGATTTAATCTCTGTAAACAAATCTACAAGTGCTCTGAGGAGTGTAAACAAAAGCTAATCTTGTTATAGATAATGTGTCTTCACTGAAGACTCATACATGGTGACAGTGATTTAGACTGAACTGCAATGGGGTTCCTACGTCCAAGTGTCCAAAATGTTTCTCTAGAGATTTATATTATACGTGCTGCACGGACGTAAAACACACACCACACATTCAATGGTCTGGTGGCATTTCCTCTCTTTTATTAACCAAAAGCGAGTTATATAGGCATCTTTTACGTGCCGTGAGCATAGCATTACGTAGATATTATGTGGCATATATATATATATACACTTTCTATTTGTTCCCCTTATTAGGCTCCGTGTCTCCCCGCTTGTAGTCTTTTAATGGAATGTGTGTAGTTTCGAGAACTAGCACCATCTTTTTACTAAGCACGTGTATTATCCCGTAACACAAACAGGGTGTGATCTAGATACAGGAGCCATCTTGTGGATGTGCATTTTACCTAACACAGTCCATAACATCACTCCCTGCTCTGTGTCTAATCAGAAAAGAAGATATGGACGTAACCAGAGAAACCTGTGTGCATTCAGCGCAAATAAAATCTTATCCTATGACCAAGGTAAAAATCAAGACTAATATATATAGAAAAAGTTTTCAATTTCTTGTCCCTGGCTAATTTTTGTAGTCAGAAGATCCCCTTAAATAACGTAATGAGTCCAGATCACATTTACCCAGAGCTCCTAACTCCTGTTTGTCATTGCTGACTACTGAGTTGTTCCTGATGATTGGATAACGGTAAATGTTGTTTTTAGCCACAAGAAGGGTCGTAGAGAAGAAGCTGGTAACTACAGACCAGTGAGCTTAACGTCCTTAGTAGTTAAAGTAATTAAAACTGTCCGGAAAAAGAGAAATTGAACAAAGACAAGCCAGCAACTTGTTGGACCCTATTAACTGCATGGGTTCACTGAGGGTGGATCATGTCACACTAATCTCATTGATTTCTTGTCACAAAACTGTTGGATGCAGGTAGTGATGTGGATATAGCGTAATCTGGATTCCGGTAAAGCCTGTGATACAGTTCCACATAAGGAGCTCATAGTTACGTTACTGAAAATTGAACTTAATCCGTTGATAGGTGACTGGATTTGAAGTTGGTAAAGGACAAATATCACAGTGTTATAGTCAATGCTGTGCGTTCTGAACAGGGGGGGGTCTTTTTCTTTTTAACAAGTTTGTGAATGACGTAGGAGAAGCCTTGATAGGGTTTGCTGGAAATAAGGTCAGATGTATAGAAAGTGTCTGTAACGGTCCAAGGTTGTGGACCCACTGGGCCACCACAAGCGATGGCGGAAGCCACACCAGGGAGCGGAGTCTAAGGGGGTCCCGGTTTTCACCAGAGCCCGCCGCAAAGCGATGGGACTTGTGCGGCGGGATTCCCCCAGGTCGCTACCCCTGATGTAACTTGCTTGCGGTGGTAGCCAAGGTATGACGCAGTACCGAATCGGCAGGCAAACTCGAAGTCGGAGACAGGCAGAGAGGTCAGGGCAGGCGGCAAAGGTTCGTGGTCGGGAAACGTAAGCCAAGAGGACTGGTACACGGGAATGGCAACCGGAATGTAACAAAGGCTTCCTCGCACAGATAAAGGCACTGTGGAATCGGCGAGGGCCAGGAAGAGGTGGAGCGTTAATATAGGGTCAGTGGCAGGTGCTACCAATTATCGTTGCGCTGGCCCTTTAAATTTGACAGAGCTGGCGCGCGCATGCCGTAAGGAGTGGGGGCGCGCGCACCGGCCCTGAACACAGGACCGCGGTCAGGTGAGGACGGGCGCCTGCAGTAGTGCGTGCGTTCACGGGACGTGGCGCCACCCGCACCAGGCGCAGGCTGCGCTACAGGGGAACGAGTGCGCCTGCAGCCCGGACCACGGGCTGCGGCGCCACTCGTAACAGTGTCCTTGTGGAACTTGTCTTAGGCAGTGCTGCGCCAAAGTTGAGTTGACACAGGCAGTCCCCGGGTTACGAACGGGAATGGGACTGTAGGTTTGTTTTTAAGTTGAATTTGTATGCAAGTTGGAACATATATATTTATTAAATATAACTTCAGCACAAAGGTTTCTTCTTTAGTTTTGGATAGTGCAGGGAAAGGCTTTTACATTTGTTTTGCTGTCTGTGTCCCTGTTAAGAAGATTTTGATTCATTTTCACTTCATGTTCTGCTGTGGCATGCTGGAACTTGTCATTCCACAGCTACTGTCTGCTGTGGAAACATGGAATAAAGTGCCACCCATGCTCATCAGTCTCCGTCTGTAACTAGAGGACAGCTGTAAGTCAGAACGGTGTAAGTCAGGGACTGCCTGTATATTAAAACATGTCTCACGGCCCTTTTTAAATGTATCACGTCGTAAGACAAACTACCCGTGCACCAAAAAAGTGTCTTAGCCTCGCCACTTTGAAAATGGCATGAATAATAACACATGAACTATGACACTTTTTGGCATGAAATCTAAATAAATGTGTCTTATTCTACGAATTGGCATAGACACGTCCCTTGATCAATGAGCAGAAAAAAGTGTCAGTCTTGTCGGGCAGACTTAGTCTTATTGGGGCAAATGTTTTAGAGAGGTTGTCTCACCACGCTGTTTCAGAGCCAAAAGCAGATTCAGATTCATGCATGCTGTCTCTTCCCCGGTTAGGCTGTGGCTGCTTCTACGGCAGTGATTAGCACATCCGCTCAGCATTCACAGCTCTTCTAATAGCACTGACATGAGGTCAGGAGATGTTATCTATAAGTGCAGAGTGCTACGGAGCTGAAAGTAAACAAAAGACTTCAAAAGAGGAGGATTTAAAGGGGTTGTCTCACTACATCGATTCATCTTATCTCAGTCCTGTTTTCTCTATTTCATCTTTGAATTCAGGGGCGGAGGCCTGCTGTGATTAGCTGCTGAGATCACCAGGTCTGTAGCTCTAGCCACCAGCGCTGGCAGCCTATCAGGAGAGATCAAACAGGTCTGTAGCTATAGCGACCTCAGGAGCTGATGCAGCCCATACAAGAGGGATATCTAGGAATAGGTCGGACACTGTTAGTGGTCACCTGTTTCAAAGTAACTTGTTTTTGCAAGATCTTTAACATAAAAAGCAATTCTTATAGTGAGACAACCCCTTTAAAGGTCCTGATTTCTGGCTGCTTCAGAACACGTCACCATTAGGGCCAGGCAGTAGGAAAAGCAAGTTGAATAATATGACCAGGAGAAAGAGGGAGATTGTGACCCTGTTATGTAGAGCTCTGGTGAGATCAGATCTAGAATACCAGGCTCTGTTCTGGAGATCTCAAGTGCAAAAAAGCATTGAGAAAATAGAATGGGTCCAAAGACAGGCTACAGGAATGGTCGAAGGTCTCAAGACCATAACTTGCCAGGAAAAAGATAAAACTTTTTTTTTTTAAACAAAACAAAGTTTATTAAAAATGTACTTGACATAATAAGGGTATGTTCACATGGCGTATTTGCGGGCAGTATTTCAGGGCATAATTGTGCTGCACTGAGAACTATTATAACCTGTCGTTTTCCCTGGCGTGTAAAAAGAAGTGACATGTCACTTGTTTCCGGTGCTTATGCACCAGGGAAAGCTAGAGGGAATGGTGGCCAGGCCAGAGCGTTTTAGAACTATGTGCTGATCAGCCCGTACTTCTAAAACACTCGGCGTATAGCGACGCGCACAGTACACACCACTATATGCCTTGAAGACGGCGTGTGAACTCATCCTAAGACATCAGAATCAAAAAGTACAAATGGTACATGGCATGAAAAAAGAACGGACATTATACATATACAGTGCTTATTAAAAGTACAGATTGCACAGCAATACCAAGACCATACAGGATGCGATTGCAATTGCGTTGGATAATAAATGTGAGATACAGAAATGTAATAAAGCATTTGAAATATAACCAGTCAATTCTTGTTTGTTGCTTGCGTGACAAATACAGTTGGGGACATCTATGTGGGCCGAAAGATATCCATCAAGGAGCATTATATCCAATGGGTATTGTGAGTGTATTAGCGTCTTATTGGGTTTAGATGAGTCCTTATGAGAAGGTGGGGGTATCGGAGGCCGACCAAGGGAAAGATGAGGCAAGGTGTCCGACAAACCGTTAATTTTCTAATAACTTAGCCATTTTATTTACGAAAACTAGGGGAGAACAAAGCAATTTCACATAACTAGCTAGCTAGAAAAGAAAAATCCTTAAAACCAAAGATGGGGTAAACTATATGGGAGGGCCAGAAGTATGCCTATAATACCCTACCACATCTATTAAACGCTGTCCTAAGATTTCAGGGCTATCGCTCCAATAAGGGCGGTCCTGTCAGAAACCTTACCCTACAATATACCTTACCCTTATTCTAAAGAAATTGGTGTTCCAACATGTTTCGATGTCCCACAAACATCTCCTCAGGGAACAAAATATAGGGGAATTTTTGATAGATACAAAAGTGTTGAGGTAAGTATGAACACTGCATTAAGCCCCTATGTATTATATTCTATTTATAGAAAACTCTAAAGCTCCATGATAAGGACCAAGTCATCTAGTGTTACAGAGATACCTTAACAGAAGCGCGATGTCCCGCGCCCGACCTCCCACATGCTACTCGATCCACATATG
Source organism: Phyllomedusa bahiana (assembly GCA_025379985.1). Taxonomy (NCBI): domain Eukaryota; kingdom Metazoa; phylum Chordata; class Amphibia; order Anura; family Hylidae; genus Phyllomedusa; species Phyllomedusa bahiana. Next base: position 128,222 of record JAODAL010000537.1, on the reverse strand, counting down.
TGCTCCGTGTTATATAGACATACATATATACATAAGACATATATGATCTGCTGAAAATGGGCACTCTTTGGGATCTAAAAATAAAAGGCAGGATTTAGGTAATCGGTTACCGGACAGCCCATCACATCATTCAGGAACTTAATTACCCGTCCCCAAAATCCCTAAATTCTAGAATAGGCCCATAGTAGATGGAAACAGGTTCCAGGAGAACTTTTCCACTTCAGACAAAGATAAATCACTTGGGGGGACATGTATGAAAACTGTCTAGGTGTAAGACTTTCTTTGTTGCCCATAGCAACCAACCAGAGCACTCCTTTAATTTTTTAAGAGCATTGTATTAAATGACAGGGGAACTCTGGTTGCTATGGGCAACAAAGAAAGTCTTAGACCTAGACAGTTTTCATACATGAGGCCCTTGATGTGGTATTCAAGCCTTCATTTAAAAATCAAGATGGCCGCAGGCAATAGAGTAGGTAATGGGAGGGAGGGGCGGTCCGCCACAGGCGGCACACTCCTAGGGGCAGCAGGAAGGAGATGGAGCATTTTAAATACAAAGTTAATAGCTTACTTTGTTTTTTTCATCTATGCTCTACTGCCCGACAACTGTTTGACCATCCGGGAGCAGCAGGGAGGGAGGTGGGGTGGAGCGCTTGAGGCCGACGGGCCTGCACACAGGGGGGACACTTGAGTAGAAGCTGCGAAGCTTCTGTCAGTAGGTCAGTGAGGAGCTGCTGATTTACCACTCTCCAGGTCCAGTCTCTAGAAGCAGCTATAATGTGTAATCCTGATAACACTGTAGCTGCTGCTGTACAGAGCTCCCACTCAAGAAAGTCCATGACCCCTGTGCAGGAGACAGCAGCCCCCACCATCACCTCTGCTAACAATACCAGTGGCATCATGGAGAGGAGGAAGCTCCAAGCCCCTGGGATTCAGGCATGTTGATAGTCAGTTCAGTATGTGTGATTGTATTGGTTAAGGGTTAATCAAGAAGCGTGTTGATTTGCTTACCTGTGTATGTGAGTGTGTTTGCGTCTATATGTATCTGTAGTGTAGAAAACCACAAGGGGCCGTGGTGGACGGCCGATCTGTCTCACTGAGATGCCTGGTCTCGGTGTGGTAAAAGGCCTAACTGCTATGCAGTTAATAGGGCGGCTCTTTACTGGAGAAGCCAAAAGAGCTGGTTGGGTTGGCTACTCCCATGTCCAGGTCCAGGGCTGGGTTCTGTTTCAGGACAATGTAAGCCTGGCAGGTCAGGTGAGCGGTGGGTGTGACTGCTCAGAAGGAGTTCTGACAGTGTGTGAGTTGGAGAGAGTTTCTGCAGCAGGCTGTCGCCGAACCACCTTGGGGCTGGATCCTGGGAAAGGAAAAGACCCAGAGACTGTGAGTCCACACACAGACAGTGTACTGTTTTGTTTTGCGCTGAAGACCAGCGACCTTGTTTTCCTTTGTGTGATTACCTCTCTTGTTCAATATGCCACTATAAAGGAATAGACGGAAGGCGCAGTCTGTTTTTCCCTGTGCTACCATTGGGCTCATTCCTACAAATATTTTTTTTATATATATATTTTTATTTTTTTATATTTTTTGTGGGTGTGTATATGTGTGTGTGTGTGTATATATATATAAATATATAATATCTGTGTGTATATTTATGTGTATATAATCAAAAATGTAAAGGGAATACCAAAATACCTCCTCCTAGGTCTCAATGAATGAAATGTTCTCCTGAAGAATCTCCTCTCAGTCCTGGATTAAAGCATCAGTCAACTCCTGGACAGTCTGTGGTGCATCGTGGTGTTTGTGGATGAAACGAGTCATGTTGTCTCAGATTTGCTTGATTGGATTCAGGTCTGGGAAACGGGCAGCCCCGTCCATAGCATGAATGCCTTCATCATGCAGGAACTGTCAGGCATCAGAAGGAACCCAGAGCCCACTGCACCTGCATATGGTCTCACAATGGGTGTGAGGATCTCATGCCTGTCCCCAATGGCAGTCAGGGTATCTTTGGCTAGAACATGGAGGTCTGTGCGGCCCTCCAAAGAAATGCCTCCCCACACCATTACTGACCCACTTCACCAATCTTGGTGTTTTCTGGCAAATGACAATCGCCCTGTGCTTACAGCCCACCACCGACTTGTGGACGTGGGCTCTCATACCACCCTTGTGGAGTCTGTTTCTGACAGTTTGAGCGGACACATAGATATTAGTGGCTTGCTGAAGGCCATTTTGGAGGGCACTAGCAATGCTCCTCCTGTTCCTTCTTGTACAAATGAGGAGGTAACAGTCCTGCTGCTGGGTTGTTGCTCTCCTATGGCCTCCTCTACGTCTCCTGGTGTACTGGCATGTCACCTGGTATCTGCTCCATGCTCTGGAGACTGTGCCGACAGACACAGCTAACCTTCTTGCCACAGCTTGCATTGATGTGCCATCCTGGGTGAGCTGCACCTGAGCAACTTCTGTGGGTTGTAGACACCGCCTCATGCTACCTCTAGGGGTGGAAGGAATGACAAGATGCAAAAGTGACAAAATCAACAGCAAAAAGGATGAGAACAGAGAAATGGTCTGTGGTCACCACCTACAGAACCACTCCTGTATAGGGGTTGTCTTGCTAATCTGCATTTGCACAACAGCAGGAGAAATTGATTCACAATCAGTGTTGATTCATAACCGGACAGGTTGCTTTCACAGTGTGAATGACTTAGAGTTATACTATGTTGTTTAAGTGTTCCCCTTATTTTTGAGCAGTGTATATACACTTGGCAACTTTCCTGATTTGTCTGGGGACTTCCAGAAGGAGGGGAGTCAGAAGCTGTGTCCACACCATCCATTGCGGGAGTCAGATGTAATGTGCAGAACAGGATCCGCTCTCGATCATTTAACCCCCTAGATACCATGGTCAATAGCGTCTGCAGAACCTAGGTAATTATTCAAGGGAGGCGGCTTCCTCTGTTATCAATTAGCACCCCTACAATGTGATTGCAGGGTGCCCATGGTTGCCATGGCCACCGGAGGCCAAATAATGGCCTCTGAGTCTGCCATACGCAGGAACCTTTAAGGCTCTGCTATAGACAGTCTAATAGACCCCTGTCATATACAGTATAATACTCTGCACAATAATAATAATGTGTTGCTATGTATTGTAAAAGCAAAGTGATTGCATAGTCTAGTCCAATGTTGGGACTAAAAAAAAGGAAAAAAAGGTTAAAAGCAAATAAATAAAAAAATATTGAAACAAATGAAAAGAAAACACAAACTCCTTAATTCCCCCAATAAATATACAACTTTATTTAAAAAAAAAAAAAAACAAAAAAAAAAAACGGCACACCTATTATACTCATTCAGATGCCTCAGGCTGTGAGTGGTTCTTTAACAGTTATTAGCATACCTAGCCTCTCGGTAAGTAGCTGAGCAAATACACTAACAAGTGCAGGAGATGCTATCTCTTCATTTAAACAAAAGGTACATGTGCTGTGAGGACTGAAAACAGTTCCCTGTCTGTAACCTTGTTAGACATAATCAGTTTTCTCTGTAAGCTGCATCTGTCCATGGTGAGGTCACTTCCTGCTCTCACCTCTATAAGTTATGGTCACCAATAGCCATAGAAAACGGTGTACCCTCATGGCTAAAGTAAATTCTATTGCCAAATTTATTTTGAAAAGTCTTCCTTTAACTGTCCCTTCATGTTAAAAGCTAATCTTTGTAGTGAGAAAAACCCTTAAATGATCCAATCTTTAAAATAATTATGCTTTTTCATCAGTACAGGGAACACCACAAATATAATAAATAAAAAAAATGTAAATCATGCCAGAATTCACTTTTTTTTATCCAGTCAACAGAATCAAAAGCTGATATGTACGTTTATATATGAGAAACTGAGCTCTGTGATATATAGGGTTACATGATAGAGGGAGAGAAGCTGAGCTCTGTGATATATAGTGTTATATTATAGAGGGAGAGAAGCTGAGCTCTGTGATATATAGGGTTATATGATAGAAGAGTGAAGCTGAGCTCTGTGATATATAGGGTTATATGTATAGAGGAGAGGAAGCTGAGCTCTGTATATATAGGGTTATATTATTGAGGGAGAGAAACTGAGCTCTGTGATATATAATGTTATATTATAGAGGGAGAGAAGCTGAGCTCTGTGTTATATAGGTTATATTTATAAGAGGGAGGAGAAGCTGAGCTCTGTGATATATAGGGTTATATATAGAGGAGAGGAGCTGAGCTCTGTGATATCCAGGGTTATATTATGGTGAAGAGAAGCTGAGCTATGTGATATATAAGGATATATTATAGAGAAGAGAAGCTGAGCTTGTGATTATAGGCTTATAGAGGTGAGAATCAGACCTGATATTTAGGGTATATATGATAGAGAGAGAAGCTGAGTGTCTGCATATAAGTTATATAAGAGGAGAACTGAGCTGTGATTATAGGATACTGATACAGGAAGAAGTTGAGCTCTGTGATATATTAGGATTACATGATAGAGGAGAGAGAGCGAGTTCTGATAGATAGGGTTATATGATAGAGGAGAGAACTGAACTCTGTGATATATAGGGTTATATATATAGAGAAGCGAGACTTAGTTATATATGGGTTTGATAGAGAACTGTGATTGAGCTCTCGATATGGAGGTTATTCATAAGATGAAAAGCTGACCTGTGATTAAGGGTTGAGATAGGAGAAGCTGAGTTCTGTGATATATAGGGTTATATGATAGAAGGGAGAGGAGCTAAGCTCTGTGATATATAGGGTTTTATGATAAGGAGAGAAGCTTGAGCTTGTATTTATAGGGTTATATGATAGAGGAGAGAAGCCGAGCTCTATGATATATAGGGTTATATGAAAGAGGAGAGAAGCCGAGCTCTGTGATATATAGGCTTGTATGATAGAGAGAAGCTGAGCTCTGTGATATATAGGGTTATATGAAAGAGGAGAGAAGCAGCTCTATGATATATAGGGTTATATGATAGAGAGAGAAGCCGAGCTCTGTGATATATTAGGGTTATATGATAGAGGAGAGAAGCCGAGCTCTTGATATATAGGGTTATATGAAGAGGAGAGAAGCGCTCTTGTATAAGCTTGTATGATGAGAGAGCTGGCCTGTTATAGATGGTATATGAAAGGAGAGAAGCCGAGCTCTGTGATATATAGGCTTGTATGATAGAGAGAAGCTGAGCTCTGTGATATATATACGCTACTCACAAAAAGTGAAAGATATTTGTCTTTTGGTTGAAATTTCAAGAAGTGCATAAAAGTTCTTGAACATTTTTTTAAATAAACTAAATGCTCCCATCTCTTCCCAGTAGATGCACATGTCAGATTGTTCAATGTTTCAGTACTTTTTGCACAACTTGCTGATCTCTGACAAGGAGCTTAAGGACAGAATTCACAACAGGTGTTTGATCCCTGTAGTGCCCAATCCAGTTAGGAGATTTGAATTGGGTTTTAAACAATCCTTCTCATTATGCTGTTCAAATTTTGACATCATGAGACCAAGACAAAACCTTGCAATTGATCAACAGTACCTCGCCATTGCAAGGTTTCTAGCAGTTCTCTCGGACAGAAGTGGCCACTGAGCTTAGAGTGTTGCGGAGCGTCGTCAGCAGGTTGTAACAGAGATACAGAGAGACTGGAAGAGTCACAGAAAGGCAAAGAAGTGGTCGTCCTTTGGCTCCATCACACACTGAACCTGAACCAGATGATGAATGCTACACAACTACAAGGATGTTTAAGGGAGGTCAGCGGTACCCAAGTGTCACGTCCGACCATTCGTAACTGTTACAACTTTCCACAGATGGGGTAGAAAATCAGCAGTAAGCGAATGTAAACCTGCCTGGGGTAAGCACATATCTATCCTTATATAAAAATACATATAAAATAAGGGCCAACAAGCTGGAGCATGTGGTCTTCTTCTGCCGTCAGTCTTCTAGGTTTCTATGATTTATGGTGATTTTCTGCTCAGAGAAATCATTTTCACATCTGATTATTGCTGTCCTATGGAAATCTGTTTCATCAGTCGCTTGGTGATTGTATTGAAAAGTCAAAATTTCTTTTCATTGAAAAAAATGTGTTATGAATTTGCCATGTAAAATGTCATTTCAATAACCTTTTTGATCTGAATTCAGCACGGGGATGAAATGTAAAGGGCAGTACTGGCTGCCATGAAAGCGTTAAGTCGCACAGCTAGTTGGCTTTAGGAGCGGATTACACAGCGCTGTGATGGATGTCCTGTCTCACGCTGTACAGATGATGACTCTGTACTGTCTTTTGACTCTAAGCTTTAACGTCAGTAAGATAAATCAACAGGATCAAAGCGAGTTATGCGTTAACATGCAATGGAAATCCCTCTCCTCCCCTCCCCGCTGCGCTCACCAATACTGTACGACTTCTGTCATCTCTATAATAGGGATATTTTCTTACTAAATCCTCCTATTGTCCTCCAGTGTAAGTACCAGCGAGGGGACATTTTTCCTGTTTATCATTTCTGCCACTTGCAAACATTTATTACCTCTGATTATTTATTCCCAACTTTGTGGTGACCTTTATCTCTGACTGTGCTATACATTAGAAATTCTGCTCACAGGAATAGAGGTACTAGGCGGATGAATGAAAGGGTGAGACCTGATGTATAAACTGTCCATGACGTGTTTAAAATTGTTGTTATTTGACTATAAAACTATAGTCATATTCCCCGGGCTGTGGAGTCGGCAAGCCGAAGCCCCGACTCCGACTTCAACTCCTCAATTTCCCAAACCTCCGACTCCTGACTCCCTCATACCCGGCACATGTTTAAGTGATAACTTTACTGTAGTAAAATGGTAACATCAGGCTGTTTACCACCTTATGATACAATAATCAAGCTATTTAGGTAGAACAGACACTTACAAGCAAAAGGGTAACAATATTTTGATCTTTTGAACATTTGTGGGTAGAGTTGAAGAAAAAGCTGTATTTGTATCCAAGTCCAGTCTGCACCAACATTGGGAACGTGTAGAAGAGACCTTGGTCAAGATATGCTTGAATCTGAATCAGAGCCCAGAAGGATTCAGGCAGTATTGAAAACCAAAAGGTGGAATTCCCAAATACTAACAAAATAATAAAAACTAACATTTTGATTTTTAGGAGCAAAATTGTAACTAAGCAGATGCTAAATACTTGCAAGACAAATTTATTTATAATATGGGTTAGATGACTGTATATACAATTACAGTAGCATAATGTACAAAGCTGTAGTGGATGGAGAGATATGGAGCCTGAAAGTCACAAGTTCAAATCATTGTTACCCTTTTGCTTGTCAGTGTAAAATATATTTATTGGATATGACTTTAAAATTGTAAATATGCAAAACACTGCAGGAACATTCGTGGAGTCTCTGAATTTGTTCTGAGAAATAATATTGCCTCCATCAGATCCTGTATACATGACCTCACATCTGATCTCATTATTTCCAGGTTAGAGAACGGCCTCTCTTCACTAACTTGGGTGGGGGGCAAAGTGTTGACCACAGGGGCAACATCTTTAACAATGTCAGGGTTTAAAGGAATTGCCTCAGCCACAGTCAGTTTTGATGAATAGTTGAACTCTTCTACCTCTTTGAAAACAGGCGAAAAATTTTGCTGAAATCTGTTTGTCATGGGAGCAGAATCTTTTCCCTTGGGGCAGTGCTTTGCCTGCTCCATGTCATCAATTACACTCCTCATGTGATGAGGCTGAAGATATGGGAGCAGTAGCAGTGGCCGACCCAATTCCTCTTGCTCTTTGCGCTGCATCGAACTAACTGGACCAACTTATTATATAGTTTGGGAGTCGGTCCATTTTATGACGACTCCGACTCCTGCAAAATAGCCACCGACTCCACAGCCCTGCATATTCCACTCCCGATCTCCCAGCGCTGCAACTCGGAAGCTCTCTGACGTTCCGCTTCTCTTTGCTTCCAGGTTCTTGTCCTGACATACAGAGTTTGGGGTATTAGGGTATGTTCACACGATGTATTGCATACATTGTGTCTTTCGGGAGCTCGCACTAATATGGGTAGCCCACCGGTCCCATTGACATTCATTACTCGCGGCGCATATTCGTTGCGAATAATTTACATTGTATTGTACAAGCGGGGAGAGGAGGCGTAGTCCATAGTTCTCTATGAGAACTATGGATTACCGTAATTTCATTGCCCATCTCGTCCGTATTAGAGCACAAATACGCGACGAAATGCGCGCGAAATTACGCTGTGTGAACAATTCCAGACAAAATCTAAAGTGGTCACTTCCTGGTCAAGCTGTCTGTAATTAGCATATGAGCTCCCTGTATTCAGACTTCTCTGTTCATTAGTCTAGATTAGATAAATTAACTTCTACCAGGACAGGAGAAGCTACTGAGCTAAAGTAAATATTAGTAATTACTGTCTTTTGTCTGAAAGATCAGATAACACACTAGCTCTCACACTGCTGGCCACTCCATGCTATCAGATGAGAACACTCAACAGGGGAGAAGAAGAAACCCCAGGTGGGGAATTTTGGGGAAAACCCAAGAGAGAGTTTGGGAAGGTGAAAAAATCACATTTTTCCCCTTCAAAAAAAAATGAAAAAAAGCAATATTTTTGGAAAAAAACTTTTTCCCATTTAGTATTCCAAAAAACATGTTAAAAAAAACAAATTTTTCCTTTTATAGGGGGGGGGGGGGGGGGACAACCCCTTTTTAAGGCGAAAAACCCTCTTCCTTGTGTCAGGACAAAAACCCCGGGAAAATTTGGGGGAAACGGGAGCCGGGGAAAAATTTCGGAAAACCCTGTAGCAGCGGGAAGTAAAAAATTTTTTTTTTTCTATTTTTCTTCCCTTACCAAAATTAAAAACTATTTTTTTAAATTTAAACTGGCCCCCCCTTCCCTTTTGACCCTTACATATTTTTTTAGTACGGTCGAAAAAAAAAACTTTAGTCCTCAAATTTTAACCCAAAGGGGGGGAAAAATGTGAGTGAAAGGGGAAGGGGGAAAAGGGAAATTTTTTAAATTTCATTTTTTCCCCCTACTAAAATAAAGACTTGGAAAATAAGCAAAAACCCAATTTTGCCGAAAAATTAAATTTTTTTTAATTTTGCCCCCAAAAAATTCCATCAGAAGGGATTTTTAAAAAATTTTATACAACTACATAGGTTTTTTAATATTTTTTAGTTTAAAGGTTTTTAAATTCTAACCCCTTTCGGGAAAAACTCTTCCCTGTTCCTGTTTGGGGCCCAACCTCCTCAGGCAGCTTTTTTCCCAAAGATTCACATTCTCAGGGGTGAAAAAACCCTCTTTTAGGCTGAAACCAGGGACAAAGGGGGAGAAATCATCAAAACCCCTAGAAAAAAAAAAATTTTTTTTTTACCCAATCATGTGGGGATTCTTTTACGGGAAGAGGGGAAAGGGACTATAGAATTTCCCCCTGCCCCCAAAAAGGGATGTGTTGATGGGGTTTCATTAAATTTGGGGGATGTTTCAACTGCTGTTTCTCCAGAGCCACAAGGAAAAAGTTTTATCGGGGCCTCCAAAATTTTCACAGGTTTCCCCAAAAATTGAAACCATGAGGGGGAAAAAATTAAACTAGAGGGGCCAGTTTAGCTTCAGGCAAAAAACAAAAAGCACTTCAAAGAAATTTGGTCTAATTTTTTTTTTTAGAAAAATTACACCCCTCTGTTCTTGGGGGTTTGGGAAATTTTTGTTTGCTGCCCCTTTTGTTGATTCCCCTTCCCTGCTTTTAGATAAGAAAAATACAGCAGGGGAAAAGCCCCCCCCCCCCCCCCCCCAAAGGGGGAAAACCGGAGGGAAAACCAGAGTTTCCGGGTGTGCAATCTAGAGAAATTTAAATTTTTTTTGTTTTTCCCCTTCTGATCGGGGAAAAAAATCGGAAATTTTTTTTGTAACGCCGCACGCGGGCAGTCCAAATTGCCCCGTACCTTTGGCCGTTTCCACGTTTTCCCTTTCCCCCGGGCCCAATCCCCCGGGTCCCCCGAAAACCCCAAAGGGCCGCCTGTCCCCAGCGCGGCCAGCCCGCATGTGCGGGTTTTTTTGCTACTTACAGGGGGTTGGCCAAAAGAAATTGGCACCCCTGAAAAATTTCGGTCAAAATATTAAAGGGTTTTTTCCTGAAAATCATTGAAAATAAACAAATTCTTTTGGTTTTTTAATATTTTCCCATTTTTTTTTGCTTGCAATGAAAAAACACAAAAAAAAGAAGGGATTAAAAAAAATCAAATCTTTTTTTTCATTTCCCCCCCAAAAACCCTTTCAAAAAAAGGGCCCGGGAAAAAAAAGTATTGGAAAACCCTAAAGCCAAATTTACTTGGAAAGAAAACCCTTTACCAAAAATTTAAACTGCAAAACAACCGCTTCCGGAAAAACCCAACGGGTGATTTTCCCTTTAAAATTTGTTTTCTGCGGGAAAATTTTAGACCTTTTCTTCATTGGAAAAACTGGTTTCCGGTCCCGGGGAATTTAAAGGGGCCGCCTTTTTCCAAACTCCCTTTTGTGAGATCCCCCAAACGGGTTTTTTCTAGGGAGGATTCAGGGTCGGGGACTCTTTGTTGCCACTTTAAAAAGCCCCCTTCCGGGTGTTTTTCCTCTCAAACCATTTTTTTTCCCCGTTTTTTTAAAAGTGTTTTTTGGGGGTTTTCATTGCCTGCGGGAAGCCCCTTTGACCCTGAGGGGGGGCCCCACCCTTTCCCCCCACACTGGGCCCCCTAACCCTTTGGCTGCAAATTTTTTTGTTGGTTTATTTCTTCGGGGATTTCTTTAAATGCCATGCCCCCCGGGTCAACCCAGTCCGGGGCCAAAAGGGGGCAGCAAAGAAAAACCCCAAAAACATCGGGGGAACCTCCCCAGGGTTTGGGTAGGGACCGTGTTTTTTTTCCTTAAATGCCTTTTTTTTTTTTCCTTTTAAACTCTATGTTGATGCATTTTCCCAAAAAAAAGTTTCAAAATTTTGTCCCCATCGACCAGGGGGGAATTTATTCTTCCCAAAAACTTTTTAAAAGGGCTTTCTCGGGAAAGGGGTTTGGGGGAAAACTCCAGCCGGGGCTTTTTTATGTCTGGGGGTTTAAGAAGTGTGGTATTTCTGGGTATCCAAACCATTACAGCCCTTTTCATTCAGACGGCCAAAAAACAGATGGGACAGGTTAAACCCCTGTTTACCCTGGGGATGGACTGGGGGAGCCCTTAAAACGGGTTTGGGAATGTTAGTTCGGGGTTCTTTACCCCCCCTTTCCGCAAAAACCCTTGGGCGTTAAAAATCTCTCGTCAATTTTTCTTTTCCCCCCAAAATTTTTGGGAGGTTTTGCAATAGTCCCTTTTGGGGCTTTAAAATCTGGGGAAATTTACCCACATTTTTGCCAGGGGGGCTTTACATCTAGGGGGGGTTTTACCACAGTGCCAAGGGGGCTTTAATTTTAGGGAGGGTTACCCCAGGGGCCCTTTGGGTTTTTTAAAAACCCAAAGGGGGTTTAAGCCCGTCCCAAGGGGTTTTTCATCTAGGGGGTTAAAAGCCACGGGGGCCAGGGGGCTTTACATCAAAGGGGGGGGTTAGCCACAGTGCCATGGGTTTTTTCCACTTTTTGGAGGGACACTGGGGCGGGCCGGGTGACCAGGGGGAACTTTCAGGTTTTTGGGGGATGGACTTGTAGCCCTTGACTTTGCTCAGGTTCCCAAAAAATTTTTGGTTTTCTAAAATTTCCTCGGGAACAGTTTTTTGGTTTTCTTTCTTTTCCACCATGCCCAATGGGGTTTCCACACGGGGGCCCACAGGAAAAGGGGGTTGAGTAAAATTTTAAAATTTAAATGCCCAATTTGGTGCAAGTTTTTTTGGGTTATTCCCAACACCTGTTAGGGTCCCACAGGTAATTTAAAGGTTGCTGTTAAATTTCCACAAATTAGGAAGCATCACATTGATTTTTCAAAAAAGAAAAAAATACTTTTGGGTCCACCCCCTTTTTATGTTTGGGTGGGGAAGTTATGCCCCAATTTTGGGGCTTTTTTTAAACAATTTCTTCTTTGTGGTTTTCCCCTTTGGGGAAAGAAAAATTTAAATGAAGAAAAATTAAAAACCAAAAGAATTTATATTGGGAAATTTCATTTTCAGGAAAAAATGAGAAATTATCGGGAAAAGGAAATTTGCAGGGGGGCCAATTTTTTTGGCCCACCAAACCTGTACCTACCCGGGCATCCTGCTTTCCCCCCTTCAGGGGGGCGGGGGGCCCAGTTTTTCCCTTTGCCTCCCACTACCCCCCGGACCGGCCCACTAGGGGCGCGCGTGAGAAGCTTTCTTAGATTTAAAGGGCCAGTACTTAATTGCCATTCCCTTTCCACCTTTGACCTTGGGGCATGGGCTTTATAGGGATACCCCTTTCTGCCGTCGGCACCCAGTTGTTGGTGTCCCTGCGTTAGCAACGGCGGCTGCATTTGCTAGCGTTCTCTCTGACATTTCCGTAGCTTCTACGTTTCCGCTCCTGCCTTGTCAGTCCTGCCTGCTCCGGTTCTATGCTCTGGTGTCCTGCCTACTCCAGTACCACGCTCTGGTCGGCCCTGTGTCCGCGCTACCTGCTTCGGCTGTCACCACTGGGTCCTGCATCGGGGGTAGTGACCTGGGGGTGCCCCTTAGACATCGCTCCCCGGCGAAGGTTACGCCAACTCCTAACGGTGACAGGTGGATCCACTTCACGCTTGCTGAGCGGTCCTGACAGTATTTAGAAAAAGTCTTCATTTAACGTTCCTTACATGTTAAAAGCTAATCTTTGTAGTGAGACAACCCTGTTAAACAAGTTCAGGAATGGACTTAAAAAATATATTTCTATTTAATGATGCCAGATTTTGGAGATGGGACTTTGATCCAACGAGTTGTTCTGATGTTGGGGTCAATAAGGAACCTCTTCTCTATAGGGCAATCGGTGTTCACCTGCTAAAGGTTTTTGCCTTCTTCTGGATCAACGTGGTAGGGCTATAGGTCGGACTTGATGGCCCGGTGCGTGGCTTTGTAGCTGTTATTTAAGCAATTCCTGTGTATACTTGTAACTGTTACCGTATGTTGGTCAGTAACCTAAGCCTTCTAGCCGCGGGCTGTTAAATAGCACTTTGCATCCTCGCCGAGCCTGGTAACTGTTAGTTAATCATTTTATTACGGCATTAGGATGTAATTGCTATCCGGCATTGGGCGTGAAACAAGTGTGGAGCTGTCAGTCGGGTGAGGAAGTGAAGCAAAGATTGAGTCTCACTTCTGTGCAGCTTTGTCAGGGAGATTATAGGGTAGCGTGGCTTCATTTCCCAGCCAGCTGATCTGCTGTCTTGCTGCACAATGCTAATGTTTGTAGGCGACTTGTTGCTGGACTCTGCGTGTGTAGATGCGTCTGCCGCCATCTGTGTGTTTGTGGAGCTGCTTATCTCATCATATATTAGCACTTCTTGTCATGTTTACTCCTTATTTCATTGCGATTTGTGTAATTCTGCAGAAAATCTAATGATGTTGTCCCAGCAATGTTTATCACATGAAGCACCGGCTGAAAGCTTATCGTTCTTTTGCTGGTGTAGAGGAAATGTTGTCACAGACTGGGGGTATACAGATCAGAATAAATTATAACCTTTATTTCATGTACTTAAAATATAATGTAATTTGAAATTCAGTTTGACACGGACTCATCAGTGCATTATTGTCCAGTACAAAGACCAAGGTACATATAGAGAAGAATCCTGCATAAAATAACTATACCCAGCGCTTCTATTGAGGTAACTTACAGTTAGTAGTCTCTTCTCGATCCCAGGCAGTCTTTCCAATCCTGTGTGTCCAGTATTCACAGGAGAAAAATTGAGGGGAGCGTCAGGGTATCATACCGACCCTAATAATGCTCCTATAGTGTCTCTCAAAAAATGTCAGAGTTATCGTCCCAAAAAGGACGGCCCCGTATGCAGGATAAATCACCCTATAAACCGTACATCACCCTATCCAAAATAATACCTCCAACACCTCCACAGATGTGTATACGATAACACTTTTAGTCAATAAAAATGACATACATTTGATCAGGCCTTCAAGTTACTGACGCGTTTCTCCCTTACATATAAGAAGGTTCATCAAGGGACCAAAGAAAGCCCATGGTGTATAATTCACAGGAGATAATGTTCCTCTTGGGAAATATCCTAATGTTAGAGGAAAAATCCCAATGGATTCCTGGAGCAACCACTGATGATGGGCTGACATCAGAGGTTGTTCCAGGAATCCATTGGGATTTTTCCTCTAATAACGCGTCACTTTTTGAGGGACACTATAGGGGCATTAGTAGGGTCAGTAGGATATCCTGATGCTCCCCTGCTTTTTTCTCCCGTGAAGCAGTATCATGAGCGGGAATACTGGACACACAGGATTGGAAAGACTGCTTGGGATCAAGAAGAGACTACTAACTGTAAGTGACCTCAATAGAGGCATTTGGTATAGTTATTTCATGCAGGATTCTTCTCTATACATACGTTGGTCTTTGTACTGGACAATAATGCACTGATGAGTCTGTGTCAAACTGGATTTAAAAGTACATATTTCTTTTTTAATTATATGAAATAAAGGTTATATTTTATTCAGATCTTTATACCCTCAGTCTGCTCATCCCAAATCTTGTGCTATGTATGTACAGTATAAAAATACAGGATAAAGTTCTGCGTTGAGAGGAACAGACACAGTCATATGGAAAGTAAGGACACCCTATGTAAAGTTTTTAAAGTGTATTAAGGTTACATTGGCTGGAAGGATTGTTTTTTGGGGGATTTCTTGCATGCGCAGGCCATTTTAAATCCACTCTACTGGATTTTGATGGAATATAGATCTGAGCATTGCCCTGAGCATTCAAGACCCTTCCATTATTTTATTTTCATCCATTGCATAATGGATTTCATTTCAGTTTAAGGTAAGTCTTATGCTGCTAGGTCCACTTTCACCGGACCTCTATCCCCTACTGACGCCAGTGAACTGGTGAAACATGGTGGGGAGGTCAGGCACAGCATTTTAACTTTTTGACTTTTTTACCTCTTGATTGACCCGCTGCAGAGGGTTAATATGGGAGCTGTATATTCTTGCATTGTCCATTACAATAGGGAATTTTGGCCCAGTTAGATGTTTTTATAGTCAGCAAATCACTACTATATAGGGTTTCCCTTGTTATTGATATAGGTGGTGTTCCACTATATATAGAAAAGCAATTTTTGCTATAAGCGCAATACCATATAGGGATAATTGTAACAAGAATTAGTGAGGTTAGAAGTCAGGCTTTTAAAGTAGTGATTATATAGGTGTGTTTATATAGAACTATAGAATAAAAGTTAAGTTTTACTGTAGAATAGATCGAGAATTTCAAAGAGTTTAAGTTTGCCTATGGCAAAATAGTGAATAGTACCACTTTCAGCTAAGGCACATGGTGTATGCCACGTGTTTTCTGCTCTGTGCACTTGGACACGTCCACTTGCTTTTTTTCAGAATTGTAGTGTATGTCTGGCTTATGCCATTGTGGGCTTGGACTGGTAAGATTTCCATTGGGCCAAGTCACTCGGGGCCACCTGGTACAGGCTCCTCTGTAAAAATCAGGCAGGACATTGCTCAGTCAGCCACATGGAGTCGTATAGTTAAAGCTGCACACTCCTCTTTGTACTTTCCTGCATTCATTTCTATGATCGGTGCTGGGAGCAAACTCGATGAAACAGTAAGAGCAACTCTGGAGCCTGCAGAGGTGAATAACCACAAGACCCTAAGTATTTAGCATTAATCCATCCACCTCCCTCCACCAGGTATTTTTACATTAAACCCACTGCCCTAGAACATCAGAGATTGTTACATTAACCCCTTCACTACCCTAGACCACCAGGAATGCTTATATTAACCGCATTAGTCCCCTAGACCACCATGTATGCAGCATTAACACTTCCACTCCTGTCCATCAATGATCCATACATTAACCTTTTCACTGTTGTAGAGCTCCAAGGATCCTTACATTCACCCCTCACTCCCCCAGACCAACCAGGATTCTTACATCACTGAGCTAGACATTCAGGTTTGCAGCATTAACTTTTCTACTGCTGTCCACCAGGCATTTATACATAAACCCCTTCAGTGCCCTAGACCACCAACAATTGTTACATTAATGTCCTCAGTTCCCTTTACCAACAAGGAACCTTATTATGATATGTATTATAATTAATTTCAGTGCAGTGTATGTTATAAATAATTTCATTGTTCATGGTTAATTCCAGAGGGTACAGTGTGTGGTATTAAAGGGGTTTTGCCAGGACGCGCGAGTTCCTTAGCTCTTTATCAGCACAGAGTAGAATATAAACAAATCATACTGCAGGGGTGAGAGGGAGGGGGTGAGCAAGGAGTGAGGAATAAGGGAATGTCCCAAAACTTAACTCAAATAATAACATTACAACAGTGGATTATCTATACAGCAGACACAGGCTCATACACTGCACTTTCTCCCCAGTCCCTTGAAAGCTCATTCATTTTCCCTGTCATCAGATAAGAAGTGTTTCACGCAAGCGCGGCCAGAGCAGCTCCTGTCAGCTCTCTTGGTCGTGTCTAATGCAAACTTTAAGGTAACTAAGGGGGACTGAGCAATGCTGTAGCTCTCAGAGGCTTCACTTTTTGTAATCGCATATATTTAGAAAAGTGATTAAATACCCATTTAAATCCCACGTCAACATTAATTCGTGGCAACACCCCTATAATTACAGAGGGTACAGTGTGTGATATTATTAATGTCAGGGGGTATGGTGTGGTTTGGGGTTTTTATGTTCCACTTTTATTTCCTTCTGCCAGGCCATTTTATTCACTGTATGGGGTTATTAGCGATTTTGAATGTGGTCTTGTTAAGTGCCAGGGCTGCATTGTAGCCAAAGTCTAGCCCTATGCCACTGCATGTATGCATCAGAAGTGCAAGTCCTGGGTTTACATCAACAATACCCATGGTGTAAACCTCTGACATTTCTAGAAAAATAAGGTGTGAAGGGCCGCTGACCTTCAGTCTTTTGAAACCTGCTCTAAACATGTCATCCTCTACTACAATAAAGATTTCATACTAGATGCCATGATGCCAAGCTGTTCCCGCCCTGGTGCCATGTAACAGCTCCAAACCACCTGCTTTGCGGATTTCAATCCATGGTAGGAAAAGTCGGCGCCATCATTCAGTGTCTTAGTGGTAAAACACCAGGTGTTCACCAAATACAGCTACGGTAAAAAACAGCAGCCAGAGATTGATTAGACAGGAGATGTGTTTCAGACTACCTCCTATTATTGCAGTTTGCCATGCAGAAAAGCTGCAGTCACTGATCACAGCTGTGTCCTCATGAAATAGAGCTGAAGAGCAGCCAAACCTGAAGAAACAGCATAGCTAGGAATTGCCTGTGGAGAAGTAGCCTAAAAGGGTTATCTGGCATTAAGGATAATTAATTTACTTTCCGTTTCATCATTTATATTCTATTAATACAAGAAAATAAGTCAAATGGTATTTTAGAAACACCAACCAAAAAGTCTCAAAAAAAGAGGGAGACTGTAGATAGATAAATCACTAGGTGCAACTGACTTATAAGACAATAACCAACAAAAATATGTACCCTAGTTGAGAGAGACGGCTTAGCGTCGAATAAATCCCAATGTCAGAAGAAAAAAATACTAATACCCTACAATTCTAGCAACGAGACAGGAATATACAACTACCGCTGTCTAACTATTCATGGAGTAACTGCCCTGATAAGGGTGACCCCAACAGAAACTCACCCCTGTGGAACTAGTCCTATCCTGCCCCTGCAATAGTGACAAAAAATAAATATTCCTCAAAACTATATACAGTGAAACCTCACCAAATTAAACAATCCCCGTCAGACCACAGATTTCATTTGCTGAAACTACTAATAAACAACATAATTGTTGTAGCACAATTAATAAGGTATATCACAAAGTAAACTGAATTATTGTAGCACAATTGGTTAAATATACCTCCAGGAGGGGCAACATTTTTTTTTGTCTCCACTCAGACAGTAATTACATTTGGCCACAAGTTATGTCCATTTGCCTATTTGAAATAGCATCTCCACAATCCATAAGGAGAGTGCCAAAGTTATAGCCCCACCTAGCATATAATGCCCTTGTATGTTACCAGACAAAATGGGAGATAGGTATGCTTATGAAGATTTAAAAAAACAACAACTTATTTCATGGAACATGAACAGTATGTCACAAAAGTGAGTACACCCTTAGCATTTTTGTAAATATTGTATTATACCTTTTCAGGAGACAACACTGAAGATATGACATTTTTATACAATGTAAAGTATGCAGCGTACAGTTATATAACCGTGTAAATTTGGGGTGCCCTCAAAATAACTCAACTCACAGCCATCAATGTCTAAACCGCTGGCAACAAAAGTGAGTGCACCCCAAAGTGAAAATGGATAAATTGTGCCCAAAATGTTCTGTGCGGAAGCCATTATTTTTCCAGCACTGCCTTAACTCTCTAGTGTAGTGTTTCTCAACTCCAGTCCTCAAGACCCAGCAACAGGTTATGTTTTCAGGATCTCTGCTTTAGTGCATGGAGTTCATCAGAGCTCCACAGATTGCCGCTGGAATCCTCTTCCACTGATCCATTATCACATCACGGAGCTGGTGGGTGTTATAGACCTTGCGTTCCTCCACCTTCCATTTGAGGATGTCCCACAGATGCTCAATAGGGTTTAGGACTGGAAACGTGCTTGGCCAGTCCAGCACCTTTTCCCCTTATTTTCTTTAGCAAGACAGTGGTCGTCTTGGAGGTGTGTTTGGGGTCATTATCATGATGGAATACTACCCTGCAGTCCAGTTTCCAAAAGGAAGGGGATCATGCTCTACTTCAGTATGTCACTGTACATGTTGGCATTAATGGTTCCCTCAATGAATTGTAGCTCCCCACGGCCAGCAGCACTCGTGCATCCCCAAACCCTCCCACCACCATACTTAAGTGTGTGTAGGACACACATGTTTGTACTCTTCACCTGGTTGCCGCCATACGTGCTTGACACCATCTGAACTAAATACATTTATCTTGGTCCCATCAGATCACAGGACATGGTTTCAGAATTCCATGCCCTTAGTCTGCTTGTCTTCAGCAAACTTTTTGCAGGCTTTCTTGTGCAGAGGCTTATGAAGAGGCTTCCTTCTGGGACGACAACCATGCAAACCAATTTGATGCCGTGTTTGACATATGGTCTGAGCACTTACAGGCTGACCCCTCACCCCTTTATCCTCTGCAATAATGCTGGCAGCACTCCTGTCTATTTTGAAAATAATTTTTTTCTGGATTTGATGCTGAGCACTTGCACACAACTATTCGACCATGGCAAGGCTTGTTAAATTGCTATATGGTCTTGGCCACCGTGTTGTAGCTCAATTTCAGAGTATAGAAATCTTATTGTCTAGGCCATCTTTATATAGAGCAACAATTTTTTTTTCAGATCCTCAGAGAGTTATTTGCCATGAGGCGCCATGTTGAACTTCCAGTGACCAACATGAGAGAGTGCGAGAGCAGTAACACCAAATTTACCACTCTAGCTTCCCATTCACACCAGAGACCTTGTAACACTAACGAATCTCATGACACTGTGGAGGGAAATGAAGTGAATGAAGTTCCCTGTACAGAAAAACTGAAACTATGACTAAAAAATAAACCCCAAGAAACGCACACAAAAATGCACCAAAGACACACCAAATGAAGACAAATTTTACGCATGTGAATGTAGCCTTAATGGTATCACCAGTCCTGAGGACGGCAGAAAAGTGTGGTAAATTTGTAGATAGCTCTGCAGCTTTTACTATTCCTTATAGGTAGGGGCAACGTGGTGGCTCAGTGATTAGCACAGTTGCCTTGCAGTGCTGGGTCCTTGGTTTAAATCCCAACATTGGCAACATCTAAAGGATTCTGTATATTCTTCCTGGGTTCCTTCTGGGTCCTCTGGTTTCCTTCACACTCTACAAACATTCTGATAGTTTAAAGGGTTTTCTCACCCCGGAGTCCTGTGTGATGATGTCAGATAAGCCAGACCGCAGGGCAGGTTGGTAACCTAGAGAAATTTGAGTGCACTCAGAGATGATAAGTATGTACAGCTCTCTGGAACCAAGGGCGCTATAAAATCAATAATAATAATAAAATCACTTTTATCTCCTCAACAAAGAAAAATAAACAAAGCAATGTATTTTAAAAAAAATTCTTCAATTTCTGGTCCCTACATGTTGAAAGCTAATCTGTGTAGTGAGATAACACCTTTAATTTGAAACTTAGACTGTAAACCCCAATGAGGATTGGGACCAATGGGAATAATAATCTCTGTACAGCACTGTGGAGTATAATGGTGCTATATTAATGAATAAATTACATAGGTAAAAAGCTGCAAATCAATTTGCAACTATTGTAAACATGCAGCATGATTTACAGTGAATTTTTGTTGGAAATCTTTTTTTCTGTGTATTTAATGGATTAGAAGTCTTGATACCTTGCATTTTCTTGCCAAACAAATCTGCGTTAAACTGTTAAGCATAGATCATTGAACCTCAGCATAAGAGAGTAACAGGTCTGGGTGTATCATAAGATGTTTCACCTATCGATCTGTGGGGAGGGAAGACGTGAGTTGAATTCCTTCTCCTCCACCTGTCTGAAGTCTTGCAGAACTCCTTCCCCAGAGAGCCTGTTGCTAACAATTAGTAGCCCTCTCTGTGTTATCACTGCTCCGGCATTCATCCTGGTGTCTTCTAAATAACTCTTCTTTTACTGATGTGCATATCGTGCAATTTATCCCCAGCTCCCTATTCACCTAATCCCACACGGCTCGGAGCAGAGGCTGCTGCAGACCAGATGAAAAACCTAATGCAGCGGCTTCAGAAAATTATTTTTTGTTACTTAGACAAATGCAACTTATTGTTTTCTACTTCATCTTGGGTTCTGTGCATCCGCTGACCAGCTCGGCAATATCCATGATTTATTTCCTTCCTTTGTGTATTGACAACAAGGCAGATAAGCAGAAAACTGAGATCCTAGCAATTGCAACAGAAGATTAGACTATATGTGCTTTAAAGGAGGGGAAGCACTAACAACATACATTTCCTTGATCTGCTTTGAAATACAATGTCACAAGAAATATGCTACTTTTTGTGCATGTGAAGTGTTTTAATTGTGGCTGGAATATAGATACCGTATATATCCGAGTATAAGCCTAATTTTGCCGCAAAAAAAAAAAAAAACGGGAAAACTTGTTGACTCAAGTAGCTACTGGTAAATTTAAAATATAAAAATGGATAACAATAAAAGTACATAGGCAGGTATAGGCAGTTTAATGTCCCCCATAGGCAGGTATAGGCAGTTTTATGTCCCCCATAGGCAGGTGTATGTCCCCCATAGACAGGTATAGGCAGTTTAAAGTCCCCCATAGTCAGGTATAGGCAGGTATATGCCCCCCATAGGAAGGTATAGGCAGTTTAATTTCTCCCATAGGCAGGTATATGTCCCCTATAGGCAGGTATAGGCAGTTTAATGTCCCCCATAGACAGGTATATGTCCCCCATAGGCAAGTATAGGCAGTTTAATGTCCCCAATAGGCAGGTATAGGCAGGTTTTTTTTAAAAAAAAAAATACAAGTACTCACCTCTCTCCCCCGCTGCTCTGAGGCGTTCCGCCTTCTTCCTGGCACAGGGGGCGTGATGTCATCAGGCCACGCAGGCAGTGTGATGACATAGCACGCGCCTGTGCTAGATACTCCGGAAGCTTGCGGCCTTCCATAGTCCTAACACGGAGCAGGGAGTGCTCCCTCTCTGCTCCACAATAGTATCTGCAGCTGTATGCACTCCCAGAGGAGGCGCATAGAGCTGAAGAGATCCCCGCCGGCACCTGGGCCATGGCAGCACCCATACTCGAGTATATATAGTAGCTGCTTCTAAAGACTCTAAAAGCAGGAGCCTAATATGTAATCATAGAGTCCAAGATGTGAAATCAGATTGGGGTTGGATTATGTTGTAGTCCTCTTCAGCAGCAATTGGGTTCAGAACATAAAAATATTTTTATTATTTTGCTCTCAAATCTGTAAGTGATGTAGGATGCCAGGATAATGCACACACTGATGTCAAAGTGCCATCATTATGCACCTACAGCTCTAAAGGGTTTAAGTTTGTCAGTAAGCAAGGCTGCTGTGCTGCGGATAAGACACGGCAGAGGGTGATGTCACTATCCTGGCCAGGGAGAGAGATGTGGTCGGTAACCTAGGACACATTCTGTAAACGAGCAGGAGCTAAGAACTGCTCGAACTCGGAAGTGAAGCAAAATCAGAACAGCAGTGTATTTGGTAATAATCTTTATTAACCTTTAGACTTCATGTTTAAAGCTAATCAATGAGCTTCACAACCTAGTGATGAACTGTACGGAAGACTTTCATGAGCTTTATTGACGCAGGTTATGTGAACTAGGTTTGAATGTATGATACGCATATGCAGCTTCAGAAGCTGCATTGATTAATGGAAAATTAAAATAAGAAGGTTCATTAATGAGAAATTGCCTCAAGAAGGTGTACTACAATTGTGGAGAGGGTTGGGACGCCCCATCTGGCCGTGAACCTGGGGCTGCTATATTGTAGAAAGAGGCTACGTTAGTGCTGATTACTTGCAACGGTGAGTGTTTGGATCAGTGTCTCTTGGTATCCCAACAGATACCATGAACGGGGAGCAATGGGGCCTTACTGCTGCAATGTTTTTTTTTACAGCATCTGTAGTTACTGTTCACATGTATCATCCAGGAGGTACAATTTATAGTATGGTTTTTGGTATGCTTATACTAGTGCATCTCAAAAACTTAGGATCTAATTGAAAATTAAAGGGGTTCCCCAGGACTATCTTTTTATTTGTTATAGGGTTCACAAATGTATTATATTAAACCTTTTAATTCATACTGTAATGAGTCTACACAATATATGGGTTTCTCTATTTGACTTAAAGGGGTTGTCTGGCTACAAAGATTAGCTTTCAACATGTAGGGAACAGTAAATGAACACATTTTCCAAATATATTGCTTTGTTAATTTTTTTTTTTTTATGAGATACAAGTGATTTTATAACCTTCTGTGCTTTCTCTGGTTTTCCAAGTGACCGACCTGTGTACTTCTCCCCCCTGCTGTTTGTTCTATCTGATAGCAGGGAGTGACATAATCACACAGGTCATCACAGCATAGAACTTGTTTGTTATCTGATCTTTCAGACAAAAGACGGTAATTATTACTGTTTACTTTACCTCAGAAGCTTCCCTGGTCCTGACAACATGAGATTTATCTAATTAGCAGAAGTCTGAATACACAGAGCTCATATGCTAATTACAGACAGCTTGACCAGGAAGTGACAGAGCAAAGCAGCATTATTTCATTCATGCATCCTATGAAACTTTGAGATGAGACAACCCCTTTAAATTATTGATGGCAATTATCTTTTCAGTGATATTCTAATTTTTTGAGACACACTAGTGTACTAAAATTCTGGTTACACTTCCATAGTAAAATGTTCCACCTATATTCACCAGTAGGTGGACACACGTGACATTATTTGTGTATATATAACACTACATGCATTTTTAAGATGCCGTTGAGATTATGGAGCGGATCTATTAATACTAACACTTAGTGAAAACTTAGACCAGACAGTCTAAAAAAGTGCCACATTTATCACAGTGTGCACAGTTTGAACCGTCAATTCTTACTTTACACTTTCTGTTAGCTAGCTTACTTTGTGCCACTAATTTAGCAAAAAATTTTGGCACATATTTTTAGGCACATGGAACCATACACAAAGCCATGCCCCTTTCCTGAGCAGCCACATACTTTTCCCAGGAACCAAGGCCCCTTTTGTCAGGCATGGTGCAGAAGTGTCTAAGAATTGTCTAAAATACATGATAAATGTGGCGTAAAGCATGTACAGCAGTATTTTGGCTCAGTTGCTGTTGTAAATTTGCCCCATCTCAAATGGATTTTTTTCTAATATTAAAGGGGTTGTCTCACTACATTGATTCATCTTACCTCAGTCCTGTTTTCTTGGTTTCACTTTGAATTCAGGGGCGTTTACTGGCTTCCACTAAACTGCAGTGGAAGCCAGGTCTGTAGCTATAGCAACCAGTGCTGGCAGCCTATCAGGAGAGATCAAACAGGTCTGTAGCTATAGTGACCTGAGGAGCTGATGCAGCCCATACAAGAGGGGATATCTAGGAATAGGTAGGATATCGTTAATGGACATATATTGCAAAATGACTTGTTTTTGCAAGATCTTTAACATAAAAAGCAGTCCTTGTTGAGACAACCCCTTTAAGGCATTAACCTAGTTTTTTCTCATAGCTGGAGGGGCAAAATACAACTTGGATACCCTGCTAGTATTTGTGAGCAGGCTACAGTCTGCTATTTACTTCTGAACACTGCAAATATCCATGGTGAGATCGCCACATTCGAACACACCTCAAAAGGGGTGTTAGGTCCTGTCCACGCGATGATTATTGCGGACTCCGACTTGAAACACTTGTCTAAAAGCAAATCATTACCATTGATCTCAATAGAAAATATGGGTGCAATTCATACAACGCATATCTTTGGCGGTCTTTTTTTTTGCTGTTAAAAACTTAAAGACTGTGTTCATTCTTTGGTCGTATTCCACGTGGAAAATGCATGGAAATTTACTATAGATGTCAATGGGAATGGTTAAAAAAATGCACCCTAAACATTTCTATATAGTTTTTAATGCAAATCTGCTTCCAAAACTAAATAGAATTGAATGGGACTCGTTTCTGACGGTAAACCGGGAATAAAAAATAGACCTTAAATCAACCTGCAATAAGCATATGAAATACTCATTTGACATGGTTTTCAATGGAAGTGAATTTTGCTTTTCGTGTGGATGAACCCTTATGGTTTATTTTATTGAATTTTATAACATAGAAATCTAACTTGTGATTTCTGTATCAATTTATCAAGATGTTGAAGTTCTCTGCTTGCCCTAATTCAGTGGGGACCTCCATTGTTTACTGTCAGTGGATAAAAGTTAGAGACTGTGTTTCTGAGCTGTGTCTTGTAATGAGACCATCGACGATGTATCCATCACACGGACCAGTACACTTTTTTTCCCTTTGAAAGTAATAAATGAATTTTTTTTTTGAAAAAACAAAAAACACTGACCAAGATATTAAAAACTTTTAGGAAATAACCTTTATGTGATTAAGTCAGGATACCCCTTAAAATGGTTGTCTTATCACACTGTTTCACTGAGCCAAAAGCAGATTTTAGATCATGCATCCTTCCTAGTCAAGTTGTGGGTGGTTCTGTAGCAGTGATTAGCATATGTGCTCAGCAGTCACAGCTCTTTCATGGCACTGACATGAGAGCAGGAGATGTTATCTTTAAGTGCAGAGAGCTACAGAGGTCAAAGTAAACAAATTAAAGAGATTAATATATTGTTCTCAAGTGGACAGCAGTCCGACCTGTGGTGACCTCCCTGCTATCAAATAAGCCAGGGCAGAGAGAGAAGGGGAGAGCAAGAAGGTAACCAAGAGAAACCTGTGTGCACTCAGAGCTGATAAACGCTCTCATCTCCTCAACAAAGTAAAAAAAAAAATAAAGCAATATATTTGGAAAAACTCTTCAATTACCAGTCCCTATATGTTGAAAGCTAATTTTTGTAGTGAGACAATCTCTTAAAAGAAGAGTCTATAATATTTCATGATTAGGAGAAATGCAAATGGGGTGTTGTCATGATTGCGCCTGGCAGAACCTCTGCGTCTGGCTCTGGTCGACGGCCACTGTGACCAAAACCGCGGCCTTGGCCATGATACCTTTTCCTAGTGTGAACTCTGTCCTTCAGCTCTGTATGCTTAATTGATTCCTGGCCAACGCCCGTGGCCAGGAATCTTCCAGCACTTGTTTAGTTAACCTGTTCCCGTTTTGATTGACGGTCCTATTTACCCATCACCTATGTTCTGCCTCTTCCTGTTCCCTATGAAAGGATTCAGCTTCCTCTCAACCTTGCCTGCTATACAGTCTGTTCTCTCTGCCGTTATCTGGCTTGGCTAGGATTCCGTTTATTTTTCCGTTTCCCGATTTGGTACTGCGTCTTCCGATAGTTGCCGACTTTGCCTACCTGACTTCTCCTTATTGTGTTCCTGTTTGTCTCTCCGTGTCTTGTGTTTCACGTAGTTTAGTGCAGTTCTCAGTTTTCTGGTTGAGACCAACCTATTAAGGAGTCGGGCACCCCTAAAAGGGAGGGTCAGTGGTGGGACCAGCGTCATTGCCTCACTCTGTGTCTCATCGTGCACCCCTGACCAGTCCCTTACAGGTGGATTTGCTGCAAAACATTTCTACAGCAAATCCTCAAATGAAGACACCTTCCTACAAACAGCAGGAAAAAAACAAATGTAAAAAATAATTTGAAAGTCGCAGTTGTGGAATTTGCTGTGGATCCAAGAACAGTCTGGAGTAAAGTCTACAGCAGCAGGCAAATTCGCAAAATATAATCCGCAGTAATAACGGACATGATGCGGATATAAAAATCTGGAATGTGTGTCAATTGGACACGCATGAGATTTTCAGACATGTCATCCACGTGGCAAGTACTGTAATCTGCTGCGGATTTTCCATTAACCCGCTGTAATTTCTCCCTTCATGTGGAGCAGAATTTCCGTAGCTTTGTACATTTACCCTGAACCTCTGAGCTGCAGCAGACATTGCCTCTGCTGTTATATATGCCTGTGCTGACTGCTATCATAGTGCTCTGAATTATTATATTGGCTACAAAATCACCGCTGACCTTCCAGTTTTAAGCATGGCTATAAAATTCCAGAGAAAAATACTTAGTTCCCCTCTTTCTGACTTCACTTTTGAGTGCAATTTACAGCCAGCTTGTTATGATCTATATGACACTTTAATTTGCACTGCAGTAACCTTTATTGGATCACTGTCTGGTCAGGATAATGTTAACCAAAAAGGGAGGAAAAAACATTCTTCTCATAAAGGAATAATAAAGCAAAATGTCTCAGCCGCTGCTTGGGTCGGGTTTTTCTGTCCCTTTTATGTTATTGCCATTAGAGGACGTTTGCTCATGTGTTTAGGAGCAGAGGACAATTACTGTAGGGTTTTTTAGAAGTTCATATGTTGGATCTGTGCTTGACCCCTTCCGTCTGTGCTCTGGCGTTAAACCGGGCAGTGAATTCTCTCTTTCGTTTTCCCCTCCTGAAAACCACACGCCTTTCCCAGCTTCTGCAGTCTTGTCTGTTCATCTCGCTGCTTCAGGATCATTAACAGGATCTAATTTGCTGTGGGGTCAGGGTGATTTTTGGATTACATATACACAACATTTTCCAGGCGTTTAGAAAGGTAAGGACACTTATAATTAGAGCGTTAAGATTTACTGCTGGAGACTTTTTCCTGATTGCGTTGAGTATTACATCGTGTCTATCAACTGTAAAAGTAAGGAGATTCTGCTGGACATATGTTGTGGTTGGTCAATTACTCTTCAATTTAAAATGATGTTCTCATAATCAAGGCTGTGAAGAGCAGTAGTTGGACGCTTCAGGTGCAATTGAGGAGGTATAGTATACAGATAAGAAACAGCAAATTTCTTACCCTGTTTCCCCGAAAATAAGACAGCGTCTTATATTAATTTTTGCTGCTAAAGATGCACTAGGTCTTTTGTTCAGGTGATGTCTTACTTTTCCACAAATAAATTATAGCTTGCTATACTAGTATGTGTGTGTGTGTATATATATATTAAAGTTTAGAGTCAAAAACCATAGGATATATGTATGTAAAGGACATGTTATGGCAGCTGCAGTGACTTATCTCTAAGGATGGCAAATGTGACATGCTGGGACTTGTAGAACTAGAAGTCCCAGCATGCCCCATCAGCCATCCTGTGAGATGTGTGTGTATGTGAGTATCATTGCTCTGTTCTTTCCCCCCATCCCTCACTTACTTGTACACTGTCTGTCTCCTGTCCTGGGATGTTCGGAACCTGTGGTGACATCACAGTCACATGACCACACTGCACAGGTCCTTCAACACTCTGCTACAACAACATGTCCCAGGGCCGTTTCTCAGGGTGAGCGGAGCTTGGGAACCCCCCCATCTTTCTCTCTGCCCACCATTAGGAACGGCCCTGTGTATGGGGAGCTGCAGCAGTGATTTCCCCTAGGTCTTATTTTGGGGGAGTGCCTTATATTAGGGCATTCAACAAAATCTCTGCTATGTCTTACTTTCGGGGGGGGGGTGTCTTATTTTCGGAGAAACACGGTACATCTCTTTGCACGACCAATTAGTCACTGTCCTGGTGGCTGGTAATGCTTTAGTTGGCAAGTTTTAGTAAGTGATGTCCACCTGACACCTGTTATGTTAAAGTTGAGGGACCAAGGGTAGAGAAGATGCATTCTGAAAATCTGAAGGAGTAGAGAAAATTAATCTAGGTGTAGGTCTTCATGACTTTTGAGTTCCTACTAATTGTAGCTTTGGTCTAAGGGACAATCGTAAAGCAGGACGTCTCAGCTGCTCCTTGGGCTGGGTTTTTTCTATACCTTTTATGTTATTGCTTGTGTTTAGAAGCAGAGGACAATTACTTCATAGGGCAATTACTTCAGGTATTTTACAAGTTCTGTCTATACTCTGGCATTAAAATGGGCAATGAACTTTCTCTTCCGTTTTTCCTCCTGAAAACCACACGCCTTACACAGTTTCTGCAGTCTTGACTTTTCATCTCACTGTTTTAGGATCATTAATTATATCTAATTCACTGTACAGTTATGGCCAAAAGTTTTGAGAATGATACAAATGTTAATTTTTACAAAGTCTACTGCATCAGGTTTTATAAATGGCAATTTGCATATACTCCAGAATGTTATAAAGAGTGATCAGCTTAACAGCAATTAATTGCAAAGTCAATAGTTGCCTAGAAAATGAACTTTTTCCCCCAAAACACATTTCAACTTCATTGCAGGCCTGCCTTAAAAGGACCAGCTAACATCGTTTCAGTGATTGCTCCATTAACACAGGTGTGGGTGTTGATGAGGACAGGGCTGGAGATCAATCTGTCATGATTAAGTAAGAATCACACCACTGGACACTTTAAAAGGAGGCTGGTGCTTGGCATCATTGTTTCTCTTCTGTTAACCATGGTTATCTCTAAAGAAACACGTGCAGTCATCATTGCACTGCACAAAACTGGCCTAACAGGGAAGAGTATCGCAGCTAGAAAGATTGCACCTCAGTAATCTATTGCATCATCAAGGAATTCAAGGAGAGAGGTTCCATTGTTGCCAAAAAGGCTCCTGGCGCCAAAGAAAGACCAGCAAGCGCCAGGACCGTCTCTTAAAAGTGTTTCAGCTTCGGAATCGGGCTACCAGCAGTGGGAGAGCTTGCTCAGGAATGGCAGCAGGCAGGTGTGAGTGCATCTGCACGCACTGTGAGGCGGAGACTCATGGAGCAAGGCCTGGTGTCAAGGAGGGCAGCAAAGAAGCCACTTCTCTCCAGAAAAAACATCAGGGACAGACTGATATTCTGCCAAAGGTACAGGGAGTGGACTGCTGAGGACTGGGTAAAGTCATTTTCTCTGATGAATCCCCTTTCCGAATGTTTGAAACATCTGGAAAACAGCTTGTTCGGAGAAGACAAGGTGAGCGATACCACCAGTCTTGTCTCATGCCAACTGTAAAGCATCCAGAAACCATTCATGTGTGGGGTTGCTTCTCAGCCAAGGGAATCGGCTCTCTAACAGTCTTGCCTAAAAACACATCCATGAATAAAGAATGGTATCAGAATGTCCTCCAAGAGCAACTTCTCCCAACCGTCCAAGAGCAGTTTGGTGATCAACAATGCCTTTCCAGCATGATGGAGCACCTTGCCATAAAGAAAAGGTGATAACTAAATGGCTCAGGGAACAAAACATAGAGATTTTGGGTCTGGAAACTCCCCAGATCTTAATCCCATTGAGAACTTGTGGTCAATGATCAAGAGACGGGTGGACAAACAAAAACCAACAAATTGTGACAAAATGCAAGCATTGATTGTGCAAGAATGGACTGCTATCAGTCAGGATTTGGTCCAGAAGTTGATTGAGAGCATGCCAGGGAGAATTGCAGAGGTCCTGAAGAAGGGTCAACACTACAAATATTGACTTGCTGCATTAACTCATTCTTTTTTTTTTCAAACACAATTTATTCATTTTCCAACATTTGAAACAGATGTAAGCAAAGTTACAGCACTGCATTCGTGAAAAATAAATACACATTTCTCTTCCTCTGATAATTCAACAAAATTACAAAGGTTACAATTGAAGACAAAAGAGGAAGATTGTCCGCAAACCCGTCCGGCACTGCCAGCATAATGCACAGCTTGACAAAGTCTCAGTAGCCAGATGAAGTCTCTCTTCTATGCACAGTAAGACCCCTCTACATTAGGGATTCTCAGGGTGAGTAAATTATTGGGTACATCTCTTAAGTCTCTTTCTCACCCATATTCCTTGCTTGCTCAATTAGGCTACAGTGTCGGTATGCTGCGTTCCAACCCGAGGGCCTCTGATGTATGGGAAAATAAGCCCGCCCCTTATTTGCTCTCAACCCGTCTCGGAAGCAAAGTATTGAATGGCTCTCAGGACTGTAAGGCCACGCTGCAATGCAAGATAAAACCAAAAATAGGCCACAATGGAATACAATATCTAATAAACCATACATATCTAAAATTAAAACTAAACAAGATGGTTCCGGAAGCTTTAAAGATGCCTCATGTACATGGGGAAGAAAAAGAGAGACGTCAACCCCGCCCGGCCCTTTCACTCTTCAGGTTCTAAAATTTACCACCCAGTAGAGTAGAGTCTGGTTTTGTGCTGTGCTCTTAGTGAAGGGGAGTGTAGGCGCGGATTTCGGTATGCAGAGGATTATTCTTAGAGGTATTAGACTATTTATACCACCCACTGTCAGGCTCTCTATGTCGGGTTATCTGTGAGGGAGCGAGTTCCCGCATTTACTTTAAGGCTACCCAACGTGCCCGAAATCTCGGCCATCAGGTACCAACCAGAAGTTGTAAAGGGCTCCATTACTATAGAGATTTCTGAGTCAGACATGAACTTTGTCAAGAAAGTTTGCCATTGTGCAAAAAATTTGTCAGACTGTGTGTCTTTCATGCGTTCTGCAATTAATTTTTCCATATACATATAATTCTTGACCTGATCAACCACCATAGCCGGGGAGGGTACACTGCCATCAAGCCCATTTTTCCAGGATACACCTCTTAGCTCCTATCAAGAATATATGTATAAAGCAAGTATCAACTCCCGCTGGGGGAATATTGTGAAATAGTACCACTTCTGGTTTAAGTTCTAATTTTACGCCTCCTGTTCCCTCTAGTAATCCCAACACTTGTGTCCAGAAATCTCGAGTCGCAGGGCAGTGCCACATTCCGTGAATCATGTCCGTTCCCTTAGCAGAGCATTTTGGGCAGGCAGTCAATCTATCCGGGGATGACAGAGTGGGGGGGATATTGAACCCATATATAGCCTTGTGGATGAACCGAAATTGGGTTTCTTTCCACTTTTCACAAGTTAGCAACTTGTTCACCTTGCTCCAGCCATCCAGGACCTTTGACTGTATGTCCGGGATGTCAAACACTTTCTCCCAGTATTTAAATATCGAATTTCCCGCGACTTCAGACATAGGTTCTCGTAGTAGTTTATATAGAGCAGACAGTGGGTGTTTACCTCCAGAACTTGTCAGGAACCCATCCAGGCTCTTATCTCTTAGCATCTCTTTTGTTCGCTTTAGCCTACATTTTAGAAAACTCGAGAGTTGCCCGTAGCTCAGGAAATGCGTTGGCGGAATATCATGGAGCGTTCTAAACGCTCGGAAAGGAAAGATCTGACCTGACGATGTTTCATAAAGTTGTCCAACATTCTGGAATCCCTTCTCTTCCCACACCCTGAATTGACTGTTTTCCAATCCCTGCGGAAACTCTGGATGACCCCACAGGGGCATATATTTGCTAATCATCCAGGGTAGTTTCCACAGTTTCCGGCTAGATTTCCAAGCTGCTATCGTGTCTCTGAACAGCAAACTCCCTCTTATCTGGAGCGGGATTTTAGCAAATTTGGTGTGTAAAAGTGCCGCCAGAGACCATGGAGCCGCCACTTCAGCCTCTAAGGCTGTATTGGAATAAAATTCTGTACCCCGGATCCAGTCTATGCAGTGGCGCATAAGACACGCCAGGTTATAAGTGCGTCCATCCGGAAAGTTTACTCCTCCGTAGGCCTTTGGCAGCATAAGTTTGCGTATTGCTATTCTGGGCTTTTTTGAGGACCATATAAATTTAACAAAGGCTGAGTTTAGTTTGTTGACGTCCGTATGCTTTAATAAAAGTGGGATTGTTTGAAGTGGATACAATAGTTTTGGGAAGCCCATCATGCGAATGAGGTGACACCTAGCTAGTAGGAACAGAGGTAGTTTTGACCATCTTTCCAATTCCTTTATTATACGCTGGATTTGCGGGGGGAAGTTCAGACGGTATATAGATTCTGGAGTGCGCCCTATTTTAATTCCCAAATATGTGATATATTCCCTGGCCACCTTCACCTTCTCTGTCAATTGACCCCTCCCAGAAGCCCCTCCCTTCCCAGATAGATACAAGAGTTCCGACTTTGTTTCGTTAATTCTAAATCCTGAGTATGTTGAAAATATGCGCAGGTGGTGAAATAGTTTCCCCATATCCCTCTCCGGGTTCGCCATATAAAATATGACGTCATCGGCGAACATTGAGAGTTTTAATTCTTGTTTTCCAACTGGAATGCCCTCAAAGATGGACCTGGACAGTATGAATTGAATTAACTCATTCTAACTGTCAATAAAAGCTTTTGTTAATCATAATATGATTGCACTTGTATTTCTGTATGTGATAAAAACATCTGACAAACACACATAAAAACCAGAGGGCAACAGATCAGGTGAAAATATAATATTTGTGTCATTCTCAAAACTTTTGGCCATGACTGTAGGGTCAGGGTGATTTTTGGACTATCTATACACAAGATTGTTCGAGTGTGTAGGGTGTTAAGATTTATTACCAGATACATTTTCCTGATTGTGTTGAGTATTACATTATGACTATCAATTGTGAAAGCAAGGGCATGTCCCCACAGCACGTGTTTGCGGGCGGTTTTTCAGAGAGTTTGCGGTTTTGAAGACTGTCTTAAAAAACGACCGCAAATGAGCACAACGGGCTCCTATGGAAAACCCTTGCAGCAGTCCCCACTGCACGGGTTTTCCGAACGGCGGGTTTTCCGCCCATGGGCTGCCCGTATGACATTCAACATGTACATTCTTCTGTTCGGTTTTCGGACAGAATATGTGCTTGTGAAGGGGGAGGGCTTTTCTCCGCTCATTGTGGAGAAAAGTCGCCCCACCCCAAAGCTATGTGCACGGCACACAAACCGGACAAATACTGGTCGGATAAACCGACCGGTATTTGTCCGTTTCCGTGGGGACCCGACCTAAGGAGATTCTGGCAAATAATTCTCGGGTTGGTCAATTACCATAAAATTTTATAGTTTTACTTTTGATAATTGGGGCGGGGAAGAGGAGTAGTCAGCAACCTTGGGTGCCGTTTAGGAGATATAGTATATAGATTAAAAAATAGCTAATTTCTGACTTTACATCTCTTTATACAACCAATTAGTGCCTGTCTGGGTAGCTAGTAATGCTTTAGGTGTCCAAACCACCAAACCTGCAGCGTATTATTGTCTGGAGTGCCCTGAAGGCCCCAACTGAAAATGGCAGCTCACCCTGCCTGCAGAACAGGTGCAAGACCTGCAGGCACATCCACACTGCTGACAGTGTACCTGTCCCACAGTCACAGCAGGTGCACAGAATCAAGGGGACATTTTCCTGCAGGTCTTCCAATGTGGTGTGTGCAGTGTCCCACCGCAGGCCTCTATTTGGGGGAAACAGGGCAGAGACTCAGCCAGCGCATGAATTCACTCAGATTCACCATTAATAACAGCAGAACTGATCTCCCAGTGGCCGAACATTTTTCCAGAGAGGACCACTGTATTAAAGATTTGCAGATTGTGGTCTTAATGGGACATTTTAAGACACAACGGGAAAAGAAGGAATGGGAATATAAGTTAATGCAAAAATGTCAAACCCTGCAGAATGGACTAAATATTCATCAGAGTTTCATGTCACACTACGTAAAAACTGTGAGGCTCACAAATCACACCTGATAGCAAAGAGATAAAGACAATAATTACTGATCCCTCCATCACGCTTCACAAGTTTCCAGATTGTTTTATTTCTTGACCTGTTGTAAATAACTTCTCTACTTACTGCATTTTGTTATTGTTAAAGACTCCAAGTTTCTTTGAAGATCAATGTCTTTTGTGTATAAAAAGTCTGTAAATTTTCAGTTTATTGTATAACATCATGTCTGAAGAAGAGAGCTAGGACTCTTGGAAGCTCATCACCAAATATACTCTGTTAGCCTCTAAAAGGTATCACCTGTTTTCTTCATTCTTCTACTGCTTTCTATGGCTAACACGGTACAACATTATACTATTAGGTGTCAGGTGTCATATGTGCTGTGCATCTGACCCTTGTCATGTTAAAGTTGAGGGAACGGGAAAGATGCACTCTGAAAGGAGTGAAGAAACTGAACTTACAATCATTGGGTTCCTTTTTAAGCCTACTTGCAAAAGTACAGCCCATGTTCTTCACTGTTTGGATTAATGCACATAGGATCGATTTGCAGCAGAAATTTTCCACAGGTAAAAATCTGCAAAAGATTACATGAATCTTGATGCAGATTTTAGTGCAGATTTGACCCTATTTAAATCAGGGCGAATCTGTCTTAAATCTTCAATAGAAACTTATTTGCTTCAGATTTAAAAATTTGCACTGCAGGTCAATTTTCGCACAGAATACACATGGCCATGAGATTTGTAAAATCCCATCTACGTGGCTGATACTGTAACCCATTGCAGACTATCCATGAGCAAATCTGCACAGAAAATCCCCAACAAATCTGTCCTTGTGCATTCATCCTTAGGTGAGAACAGAAGTTCCTGAGTCACAGGGGCACATTATTATGACCACCATGTTATATCCAGAGTAACCGCAGTGTGCAGCACAGACAGCAGCTAGATGTACTCAAGAAGGTCATGGTAAGTTTCTACAGGTATCTGGAGCCATGCAGTCACAGCTGCTGGAGGGTGCATGGGGGAAGATCCATAGAGTGAACACTGCCATTTTGGTGGTTCCACAGATGCCCAATCATATTCAAGTCTGGACAACTGGTAACAGGGTGGGGGTGTATTGGCAGGGTCGTACTTGGAAGTATTGTTCATGCTCTTCTAACCAATGTTGGACATTTCTAGTCGTGTTGCAATGTCTTGCTGGAACACCAAGTCTGCCCCACGGAAGCTTGTATGGATTCATAACCAAGGATGGATTCATACCCAAATCAGTTAGGAGTGCCTTCCACATGGAAGAGTGTCCCCAGAGAATGCCACAAAAACATTCCCCAGACCATAAAGCTGCCACCACGAGCTTATGTTCCTCCAGTAATGTTTCACATCAATCCATTCGATGAAGCAGAAAACATGACTCATCAGAGAACGCAAGTCTTTACAAATCAGGAGAGGTCCAATTCTGATACTGCTGTGAAAAGTAAAGCCATGTCAACTAATGCAACTTTGTTAGCAGAGGTGCAAAGACCATCCACCTGCTGCGGAGTCCCATACGCAGTAGGGTTTGCTGAATTGTTGAAGACACACATTTGGTAGCCCGTTGGTTCATTTTGGCGGTGAGCAGCTCCACTGTAGCATATCGGTATACTCTCACATACCTTTGTCCACCTCTCACATCAGTGACACGTGGTGCTCTGCAACTTCCATGTCGCTTATTCACAATGACGCCGTTTGTCCACTCATGATACACTTTCACCACAGCAACATGCAAACAGCTCACAAAGTGCGCAGTTTCAGAAATACTACCACCCTTAATCTGTACCTCAATCATCATCCCTTTTTACCACTCTGATAAATCAGCTCTTTTACCCATGACAGCAGGGAGGGATATGTGTGCAGACAGCCTATTACACACTTTTGATACCCACCAAGCCAGCTCACCACATGTGACTTCTTTCATAAGCTATAAGCTGCTGGCATCAAAGGTAGGAAGTGGCCATATTATAGTGACTTGACTGTGTCCAGTGTCAGTTTGGCCTACCTGGTTTTAACTGTATCAGTGTCCTGAGGACGCATATAAAGTTAGAGACATGCCACAGAGCTTGGGGCCCACCGGGATGCTGGTAATCTCCTGGTGGGCCTCAAGCTCTGCATGTATTGCTGTGGAGCTCAGGGCCCACCAGATAAACGGCATCCTGGTGGGCCCCCGGTATGTTTTGAATTGCATGCTTGAACTTTTGAAATGGATACAGTTAAAAACTATGTCTGTCGAAAATAATAAGCAGCGCAGGCAGTGTGATGTAAGGGATAGGCCTAGGCCTGAGGCTCTTGGCCTTGTAGATGGCAGGAGTAGCAAACTCCTACCATCTGCAGGGGAACGCGGTAAGGTGAGTAGCTTTTATTTTTATTCTTAACAATCAGAGGGTACATATCTTCCTACAGAAGGGCATGTATATCTACACAGAACATGTATACCTACAGAGGGGCTGTAAATCTTCAGGCGGCAAGTAGACTTACAGGGAGACTATATACCTACAGCGGGCATGTATGCCTACAAGGGTCTATCTACCTACAGATGCTCTGTATACCTACATGGGGCATATATACCTACAGAGAGTATACCTTCCTACAGTTACTCTATATACTTACCTACCTACAGGGGGTCTGCTTACCTTCACAGGGTCTGTATACCTACAGGGGGGCATGTATACCTACAGATGCTCTATATACCTACTTTCAGGAAGTCTACATACCTACCTACAGGTGGTTTACCTACCTACAGAGGGTCTGTATACCTACATGGGGCATATATGCCTACAGGGGGCCTACCTACAACTAGATGCTTTATATACCTAACTGCAGGGGCTATAAGTACAGGGGGTCTACCTATCTACAGATGACCGCTATACATACCTACATGAGGCTCTAAATAGCTACCAACCTACAGGAGGTCTATATGACTACCTACAAGGGGTCTATATGACTACCTACAGGAGTCTAAATACCTAGCTACAGATGCCCTACCTACATATAGGAGGCCTACCTACCTACAGGAAGCCTATATACTTAGCTACAAGGGGCATATATCCTTTAATTTTGGAGATGTACCTATATAGTAGGGGCTTACTTACCTACTGTATGGGTACACAAAAGGAGACAAAAACTTGGTACACATAGCCATTTGGGTGCAGTTTTACTGTTTGGAGTACAAGGGGGTCATTATTACCATGGGAACACTATAGATGGGGAGTTTATACAGAGGTGGGAATTGGTAGGGAAGTGCTGAAAAAGTGATGAGTCTAAGATGTTTGTCTGGTAAATTCTGCAGGGACAAGTCGTGGCTAGAACTGGATGGAGAAGAAAAGGAAACGAGAATAACTCATCAGAGAAGGGAACGACTCATCAAATAAGACACCAGGTTTGACTCCCCGGATGTAACTTTACTGTAAGCACCTATATGTGTGCAGAGCCTGTGTGTAACTGGTATCTACCACTGTGTGGGCACTGTATGCTGGTAATTTACAGTCCGCAGAGCCTGTGTACACTGGTAACTACCACTGTGTGGTCACTGTATGAAGGTAATATACAGTCTGCAGAGCCTATGTACAACTTGTATCTACCACTATATGGTCACTGTATGGTGGTAATATACAGTTTACAAAATCTGTGTACACTGGTAACTACTACTATATGGGTACTGTATGCTGGTAATATACAGTCTGCAGAGCCTGTGTACACTGGCATCTACCACTGTGTAAAGGTAAAATAGAGTCTGCAGGGCCTGTGTGCAACTGGAATCTAACACTATAATGGCACAGTAATATACAGTCTGCAAAGCCTGTGTACAATTAGTATCTACCACTATATGGTCACTGTATGGACGTGATATTTGTTATAGTGTAATGGTCGTGATATATTGTGGTATTATTCAGTTACTATGTGGTGGTGATATGTGGTCATGCTGTGTTTGTATTATTCAGTCACTGTGTGGTGGTGATATGTGTCCTCACACCAGTCTATAGAAAGTTGAAGCAAGACTGGGTGAGGGCACCATAAAGGTGGCGGAGGCAGGGAGGCAAAGTACAGTAGCTTTGGGGTGGGCCCTAGGCACCCCAGTCCTACTCTTACTGTGTCTATTCTCTTTAAATATTTATTGCATACTTACTATTGCAGTCATTGGGTTCCTGAGCCAAGCAATGTAATTCCAGAGTTTGTATTGATTCACTTATGTTTTACTGCGCCGTTCTCCATACTACTCCAGCTGTACCTCCTTCCTTCATGAGAACTGTATTTTTTTACTTAGGTTTATTCCCTGTGCCATAATTGTATATAATCATTTTAAGCATATTTAAGAGTACACTGCATTTGCAGTACATGCAATTATAATAAGCATATAATTTCCTACCCATCTGTGATCTTTAAGTAGTGTTAAAATTCACTACCAACTTTTCCCGATTCTGTGAATGTAATTTACAAATGATTCACTTAAGTATGCTATACTTACTGTGTCGCCTTTTTCCAAAAAAACACTAAAGGGAAGGCAAAGAAATTTCATGATTGAAACATGAAAACATTCAGTCTATAGCTTGCAGTGACTTATGACCTTAAATATTTTACCCGCAAATGTAAAATCTATCATCTTTGTAACGTTT
The DNA here is from genome assembly GCA_025379985.1 of Phyllomedusa bahiana. Lineage (NCBI taxonomy): Eukaryota > Metazoa > Chordata > Amphibia > Anura > Hylidae > Phyllomedusa > Phyllomedusa bahiana. The sequence continues at coordinate 89,324 of JAODAL010000537.1, read as the reverse complement.
CTTTAAATACTTTACTTTAACATACTAATTCTAAGTTGCATAATAGCCTAGTGCTGCATTTAGAGTTTTGCTCTGAGTTTTATGTAACTTTGTATATTTTTTAAATGGAAACATTGAAGATTTTTATGAGACACGGTAATGCTAGTAATGGAGTCTTTGTGTTGTATTTATAACTTAAAATACATCTGCTCTGCGGGCACCACCCCATGAACAGTGTTGCTATGTTGTACCATGTATAAGCAAACTATATTTACTATTTTGCCATAGGCAAACTTAAACTCTATCAGTTCTCAATCTATAAAGCACTAAAACTTAACTTTTATTATGTATAACACTTAACCTCTATACACACTATTTAAAAACCTGATTTCTAGCCTTTCAATTTGTCGCTTTCTAATTGTGAACAGTAGAAAGAGGTAGAAAATCACAAATTAAAATGTCATGCCTGGGGAGGTCAGGCATGACATTTTAATTTGTGATTTTCTACCTCTTTCTACTGTGTTACCCGCTGCAGAGGGTCTCACAAGGAAACCTTATATGTTTTATGCCCATCAGATTAGGGATGACTGCCCAAGTAGGATGTTTTGGATTCCTTTTTGGAGTTAGCAAATCACTGTATATATAGGGTTTCCCTGCTAAAAGGTGGTGTTACACCAGACTTGATAATAGAAAAGGAGTTATTCCTTCACAATTAGAAAGGGACAAATTGAAAGGTTAGAAATCAGGTTTTTAAAATAGTGTGTATCGAGGTTAAGTGTTATATATATATAATAAAAGTTAAGTTTTAGTGCTTTATAGATTGAGAACTGATAGAGTTTAAGTTTGCCTATGGCAAAATAGTAGATATAGCTATTAAAAGTCACTCATTGTTCTCTTGTTGGATTACAATTTTTTTATTTAGACTTTTTGACATGTATTATCAAAATCATTTTTCTCCATGACAACATCTTAGGCACCATTCACATCTTGGTTTGGCAGCTCAATCGTGGTATCCATTGGGATACCATAAAAAGTTATCAAAACAGATACCACAGTGGCCACGACATGTCCATAGACCTCTATAGAGCAAGCATAGTCCAATTAGACCCTTTTGTGTCTGATGCAGAAATAGTATGAATTCGCTAAGGCTGCGGTCACGCAACAAAGGACAAAATACTTGTCGGATTTTGAATCCTAGAACCTCGTAGTCCGACGAGTATTTAAATAGTATTTTACACAAAAACAGGAGGATTTTTCACTCCGTTTTCGTATTTTGCCGCATTTTTTGGATTCTGTTAATATCGCACTGTGTTACTGAAGCTCAGAATCCACAGGACACAAGGAGGCAATGTGATAACTAAACCGCTTGGCAAGTAATAAACTGGTATTTCACTGCATTTTACTATATGCCATATCTACTTGGTCCCATCTGTCAATGTGGATCCTAATAATGCCTATATATCTCTGTAATCATGATGGGACAAGAGAATAAGTCTTTCCCTGTTATCTCAGGGATTTTTTATTTGTGCCTATGAGTCACTAGACTATAGCTGTCTGGAGTAATACATTAATATACAGATCGTGATTGTACTTTATTATCTAATGCATATAGGGTGACACTTTGAGTTCTGGATTGTAGGTGTATCCAATTCAACTTTGTGCAAATTCTGCGTCTATTGGAAATATCGTATTTTCCGACCGATCACATATCAATCTGGATACACACACACACACAACACACACACATATATATATATATATATATATATATATATATATATATACAGAGTGACCTTAAGTGGTCAACGGTTTCTGCCACTAGATGGTGGACAGTGGAATACCTGCTGCAGACGTGCCACCGAAAACCTGGTTTCGGTGGGGGGAAGGAAACTATTTGGTGTCAGTAGCCCTAGCTTACTGACACATGTACAGTGTCTTGCGAAAGTATTCAGCCCCCTTGAACTTTTCAACCTTTTGCCACATTTCAGGCTTCAAACATTTTTTTTGTGAAGAATCAACAACAAGTTGGACACAATTGGGAAGTGGAACGAAATTTATTGGATATTTTAAACTTTTGTAAAAAATAAAAAACTGAACTGGAAACAGCGATATCAAAACTTCAAAATAATAAGTCTCCAGGTCCAGACGGATTCACTGGTGAATTCTTTAAATCTCTAAAAACACAAGTGACCCCCACCCTCCAATCTCTATTTAATTTATACCTGTCGGGATCTGTGATCCCAAAATCAATGAATACTGCCCATATAAAAATTTTACACAAGGAAGGCAAGGATCCCCTTCAACCCTCGTCCTACAGACCTATTTCATTAATAAATGTAGATTTAAAACTACTGGCGAAAATCATGGCGGACCGTTTGGCTCCATTACTACCTAAACTAATTGGATCACACCAGGTGGGTTTCGTTCAGGGGCGGTCGGCGGTCACCAACATTAGGAAGGTCCTCTTAGTCCTGGATGAAGTCAGGAGAGACCCCAAGAAGCATGCTTCATCTGCTTTGCTTACGGTTGATACCGAGAAAGCTTTTGATAGCGTTGATTGGGGATGGTTAAACTTAATCCTGGACAAAGTTGGATTGTACGGTTCGTTTAGAGCCTTTTTGTCAGCGCTTTACCAAGCCCCGGAAGCACGGATTTGTATCCCAGGTTTCCTTTCGCAACCTTTTCCCCTAACCCGAGGAACCAGACAGGGATGCCCACTCTCCCACTACTTATTTAACCTAGCCATTGAACCCCTAGCCCGATTTTTGCTGTCAACCAACACTTTCGAGGGTATCACAGTCCAACGCCAGGAGCTAAAATTGGCACTCTTTGCAGACGACGTTATTTTTTTTTTAGAACGCCCGGAAAGGGACATCCCTGCATTGTTACACCAACTGCGCGTGTTCAGAGAATGCTCGGGTTTTAAGATCAATGAAACTAAATCAGAAATGCTGAAACTCTTCCCAATGAATAACTTGCATGCTGCAAATCCGCACCTTCCGCTGATCATAGCAAAAACCTCCATCAAGTATTTAGGAATTCATATAGGCAGATCTCCAGAGTCCCTCTACCACCTAAATTACCCCCCCTCATACTGAACGTTACCAGAGAACTCCACAGGTGGTCAAGTCTTCCCTTTTCGCTATTAGCTAGGTGTCACTTAGTACGCATGATTAGCTTTCCCAGACTCCTATATCCCCTGCAGATGATACCACTCCTTCTAAAGCATTCCGACATTAAAATCCTGATGTCAACTTTTCCAGATTCATTTGGGCATCCAAAAGGCCGAGGATTGCTCTTGCTAAACTTATGCTACCTAAGAAATGTGGAGGTATAAATCTGCCAGATATACGTAAGTATAATCTGGCATGCTGGTTCAGGCACTGTATCGATTGGGTGAAACAGACATCCTATTATTCAAACTATTATCTAGAAGCATGTCTGGCAGCATCCCGGGACCTCACGGCTCTCCTCCATACTAAATACTCGGACATCCCGAAGAATGTTAGGTCTTGCGTTCTCATGAGGGACACTATAGCCACTTGGAGGGCCTGCCGGAAGCTCTTTAATCTCCCGGCCATTTTGAGCAAACACATGTCTCTAACAGGCCACCCGGAGTTTCCTCAGGGAATGGGAAATCCCCATCTTTCTATATGGCGAGAAAAGGGCATTGTGAATGTTGGGGCACTGCTGAGCAAACAGCAAAACAATAGGTGTCAATTTATGACCTTTCAGGAGCTACAGGGAACATTCCAAATACCCGCCTCACACTTCTTAACATATGGCCAAGTTATAAGCTTTCTGAGAAGTAGAGTCCTTCGCCTGGATTTAGAGCTTTCCCCTAACCTGTTTGACAAGGTTATTGGCCCTGTATCAAGTCACCATTCCCTTTCGGGTATTTATAGTAAGCTAAGAGAACTAGATGTGCGTAGCTGGGACGGGAAGCTCTTCACCAGTTGGGAGAGAGTCTTCCCAGACTCTGAAATTTCATTGTCTGTTTTGGGAGGTTGGAACCATGTCTGCAGGGTAATAAATGAACGATGGCGGGAATCACACTTTAAGTTTATACATCGAGCTATTTTCGGGTTCAATATCCCCCCCACACCCACAAGCCTCCAGTCGCATCCTGGCCTGCCCCAAATGTGATCAACCTAAAACCGATATGATCCACAGCATGTGGTTTTGCCCAAAGTCCCAGTCCTTATGGAACTCTCTGGTCTCGACCCTGAATAACACAGGAGAATTTGCTCTGTCTTTCTCCTAAGGCTATGTTATTCCATGACTTGCCAGAGGGGACAAAGTACCAAAACTTGTTACACATAATTCTACTGGCTTCAAAGAGAACTTTGCTCGCCAAGTGGCTTGAATGGGAGATACCTACTATAAAGGAAGTTCTATCCCAGGTAAAACACTATCTATTTATGGACAGATTAGAGACCGAAGTAAACAAAATATCTCAAACTGAGAAGTTTTTCACAAAACTGAGAAGTTTTTCACAAAATGGACACCCTTTATAAAAGCCTTTCTAGAGAAGCAAGAAATTAGAGAGCTAGTGACCCCCTTTCAACTCACTAGGTGGTATCTAGAGGGGGAGCTGGCTGGTTCTCTGGGGGTTCTCAAAATCTGATTACAGGGGAGCGCTTGGTCATATTACCTGGGGAGAGCTGGAATTAGGCCACTTTTATGAAGAATCAGATATACATAATCGATACTTACTCCTTTATTCATTACGAATGTTACGCTTCTGGCGGAAATGTTTTTTTTTTTTTGTTGTTTTGTTGTTGTTACTGACATCTTAATTGTTTTGTTGCCATCTTGAAACCCTACTTCCCTCCCCCTCTCCTCTTCCCACCCTTGGTTGTCCCTCACAGCTAACCTTCGGAGATTGGACAATATACAATGATCAACAAATAAGGTCAACAGGATACGAATTGACCTTCTGACTTTATTTGATGGCTGAGGGGGTTGTGGTTTTTTTTTTTGGTTTGTTTTTTTCCTTATACTCGAATGTCCTACTGGCCATGATGTGAACTATCCTTTGTTGACACGTACATTTTAACCTGTATTATCGCATTTGTATGCATGTTTCCACATGTTTTGAAAATAATAAAAATATATTACAAAAAAAAACAAAAAAAACCTGAAAAGTGGGGCGTGCAATATTATTCGGCCCCTTTACATTCAGTGCAGCAAACTCACTCCAGAAGTTCAGTGAGGTTTTCCGAATGATCCAATGTTGTCCTAATTGATTGATGATGATAAATATAATCCACCTGTGTGTAATCAAGTCTCCGTATCAATGCACCTGCTCTGTGATAGTCTCAGGGTTCTGTTTAAAGCACAGAGAGCATCATGAAGACCAAGGAACAGACAGACAGACACCAGACAGGTCCGTGATACTGTTGTGGAGAAGTTTAAAGCCGGATTTGGATACAAAAAAATTTCCCAAACTTTAAACATCCCAAGGAGCACTGTGCAAACGATCATATTGGAATGGAAGAAGTATCAGACCGGTGCAAATCTACCAAGACCCGGCCGTCCCTCTAAACTTTCATCTCAAACAAGGAGAAGACTGATCAGAGATGCAGCCAAGAGGCCCATGATCACTCTGGATGAACTGCAGAGATCTCCAGCTGAGGTGGGAGAGTCTGTCCATAGGACAACAATCAGTCGTACACTGCACAAATCTGGCCTTTATGGAAGAGTGGTAAGAAGAAGCCATTTCTCAAAGATATCCATAAAAAGTCTGGTTTAAAGTTTGCCACAAGCCACCTGGGAGACACCAAACATGTGGAAGAAGGGGCTCTGCTCAGATGAAACCAAAATCCAGGCCACAATGCAAAACTATATGTTTGGCGTAAAAGCAACACAGCTCATCCCCCTGAACACACCATCCCCACTGTAACACATGGTGGTGGCAGCATCATGGTTTGGGCTTTTCTTCAGCAGGGGCAGGGAAGATGGTTAAAATTGATGGGAAGATGGATGGAGCCCAATACAGGATCATTCTGGAAGAAAACCTGTTGGAGTCTGCAAAAGACCTGAGACTGGGACGGAGATTTATCTTCCAACAAGACAATGATCCCAAACATAAAGCAAAATCTACAATGGAAGGTTCACAAATAACCGTATCCAGGTGTTAGAATGGCCAAGTCACAGTCCAGACCTGAATCCAATCGAGAATCTGTGGAAAGAGCTGAAAACTGCTGTTCACAAACGCTCTCCATCCAACCACACTGAGCTCCAGCTGTTCACAAACGCTCTCCATCCAACCTCACTGAGCTCGAGCTGTTCACAAACGCTCTCCATCCAACCTCACTGAGCTCCAGCTGTTCACAAACGCTCTCCATCCAACCTCACTGAGCTCCAGCTGTGCGCCAAGGAAGAATGGGCAAGAATTTCAGTCTCTCGATGTGCAAAACTGATAGAGACATACCCCTAGCGACATGCAGCTGTAATCGCAGCAAAAGGTATTAACTTAAAGGGGTTTTGCCACCATGCAATGTTGACGTGGGAACCTCCAAAATGGGTATTTAATCACTTTTCTAAATATATGTGAGTAAAAAAGGTGAAAACTCTGAGAGCTACAGCATTTCTCAATCCCCCTTGGTTACCACAAAGCTTCCCCTAGTCACAACCCAGGAGCTGAAAGGCTGCGCTTGCGTGAATCACTTCTTATCTGATGACAGGCAAAATGAATGGTCTTTTAAGGCACCGGGTAGCAATATGTTTTCTTTTGTATACAGAATAACTAGCTGTAGTGTTATTAGATCCCTGCTTTATCTGATGAATAAGCTTTCAAGCTGCTGTGTAGAATAGGTGTTCTCTTTTGTATACAGAATTCACAAGTTATAGTTTGATTATTTGAGTGAACATGTCACAGGATCCCCTTATGCAGGCTCTGTGCTCTGGCTGTGTGTGTGTCTGTGTGCGTCTCTGTCTCTTGCTCCGTGATTTGTTTACATTACATTAGTTTCTTAGCAGATAAGGTTTTTTCCTGACAGAGCAGTGCATGAGCCTGTGTCTTGCTGTAGTGAATCCACTGTTGTACTGTTTATTAGTTCACTTAAGTTTTGAGACGCTCCCTTGGATTCCTCACTCCCCCCTCCCCTCTCCCTCTCTCCACTGCAGCTTCATGACTCAGCGTGATTTGTTGACATTCTGCCTGGGCTAAGCTGAACAGTAAGAATCTTTGTCTCTCGGCAAATCCCCTTTAAGGGGGGCCGAATAATTTTGCACGCCCCACTTTTCAGTTTTTGTTTTTTTTTTACAAAAGTTTAAAATATCCAATACATTTCGTTCCACTTCACAATTGTGACCCACTTGTTGTTGATTCTTCACAAAAAATTTACATTTTATATCTTTATGTTTGAAGCCTGAAATGTGGCAAAAGGTTGAAAAGTTGGGGTTGAAAAGGGGGCCAAATACTTTCGCAAGGCACTGTAGCTAGAACGGCTGCTATGCGGCCAAGTATGGGTTACCTTTCCTGGAACTCTCATAGTGTTGGGTGGGAGGCTGTCCTCACGTTCCAGAGTGGGGGGCTTCGTTGCTATCTCGAAGTTTGGAGCAGCAGAGCCAAGGAGAGAGCTCTGGCCCCCAGAGGCTTGAGGGAAGCCTGTACCATACTGGGAGAGTACAGTGTTTATGGTACTGGACATCCGATCCATCCCACGATATAGAGAGTCTATTATTGTGTTTTAGTTAGTGGCTAGACAGCCTGAGGTTTATTTTGCTTTTGTTTTTGTTGTATTGCCCTGTGCCGCAATAAAACTGGCTGAGGCCAGGTTAAAAGAAGCCTGGTGTCGGCGTGTTGATGTGCCAAACCGTCTTACAAAAAGACGGCGATCCGTGAGCTGAGTAACCCCTGAGATGGTCCAAGATGGTGGCTGGACCTGAGTGAGGTCTCATGATATATACAAAATAATAATAAATATATACATATATATTGTCTTTCCACTATCCTGTGGGATTTTTTTTCATGTCCTCACATTATTGCGACATCACTGTGCATTATTCCTGTACTGTGGCATTGTTGTGCATATTATCCCCATGCTGTAACCTCACTTTTTACACATCTTATGATTGTGACATTACTGTGTGCATTACCCTTTACTGCTTACAGCAAGCATGTCAAACTCAAAGGGTAACACGGCTAATTAAAAAAGTTCTAAGGTTTTATTGAAAAGTAAGTTTTTGTTTGGAAAAAAAACTGTATAAAAAGAATTACAAGAACAACGGTAAAGTTAATGTTTATTTCCTGACACTTGGCATCTCTTCTCTGCAACTAATATTGTACACAGTGATTACTTTCAAAACTGACCCAAGATGAATGTAATAATTCTGAATCTGACAGGGGAGACCTTTTTTGTAAATACCGTATATACTCGAGTATAACTCGAATTTTTCAGCCCAAAAAATTAGCTGAAAAATCCCTCGTTCGGGCTCTGCGATGGTCAGAGGACGGGCAGGGACACTTCAACTGTACGCGACTCCTCTGCGAGCACATATAGCTGAATCCGGAGTAGCGGACAGCGTCCGGGCGCTGCCAAGGCCCGGGCGCTGTCAGCGATTTGTGCAGCTGTATGCGACTCCTGGGAGTGCATACAGCTTAACCGCCCGTCACCCGTCAGTGTCTGGGTACTGCTATGGCCCGGGCACCGGCGGAGAACGCTTTGGCTGTATGCGACTCCTGCGACTCCCTGCCCGGAATAGAACTCCGGAGGGCCGCAAGCAGACATGCGGCCGTCCGGAGTCTCCGGCACAGGCAGCGCGCGATGTCATCACGCTGCCTGCACGGCCTGATGACATTACGCCCCCTTTGCCAGAAGACGGAGCGGACCGCCCAGAGATTCTTGGAGCGGCGAGGGAGTGAGGTAAGTGTTTGTATTTTTTTTTTTTAAATATAACCTGCCTTTAACCTGCCTATAAGGACATATACCTGCCTTTACCTGCCTATAGGGACATATACCTGCCTATAGGGACATATACCTGCCTATAGGGATATATACCTGCCTATAACCTGCCTATAGAGACATATACCTGCCTATAGGGACATATACCTGCCTATAGGGATATATACCTGCCTATAACCTGCCTATAGAGACATATACCTGCCTATAGGGACATATACCTGCCTATAGAGACATATACCTGCCTATGGTGGACATATACTTGCCTATACCTGCTTATGGGGGACATTAAACTGCCTATACCTGCCTATGGGGGACATTTTTATTTTTGAAATTTATCAGTAACCGCTGCATTTTCCCCCCTAGGCTTATACTCGAGTCAATAAGTCTTCCCAGTTTTTTGTGGCAAAAGTAGGTGCCTCAGCTTATTCTCGGGTCGGCTTATACTTGAGTATATATGGTAACTGTTTGCACCGATAAGGACTTTCAATAATTTCATATTATTTGTGAGTGTTTTTAAACCTCACTGGAAAATATTTGTAAAATTCAAGCATCCCAACTGTGCTGAAAGTTCCCTTCAAACCTGAATTGCACTGGATGTTGATTACCTCAGTTTGCATATGTTTAGGTACTGATTCTATATCAAAGAAAACAAAGAAAGCTTGTCTTCCAAAGATTTAAGCAGCAAACCTTGTTTCAAATTCAGCCTGTTTTTTTGTATGCTTCAGTTTCACCTAAACTTGATGTGCTCATGTTGCATGTCGGAAATGGTCTTAAATTTATGACGTAGATGCAGAGTGACTAGTAATCAGTCATATTAGTCACACGAAGCAAGCCAGTACCAGACTTATGACAACGCCACCTGCACCTTGCGGGTAGCATGGTAGGTATTGTTATAGGCTGGTAAGATATTCACTGCTAATAGCAGGGGAAAGGCTGCGTCACTACATAGATGCCAAGCGACTAGTAATCAGTCATTTTAAATGTTAAAACTTAAGCTTCATAATCTTTTACAACTTTTGTTACACACTGTTATATTGGCTGGGCTGCAAAGGTATTCACTGTGGGCCACATGCAGCTCACAGACTGTGGGTGTGACTTTCCTGGTGTACAGTATTCCACTGCTATGTGTATTATCCCTATTCTCTAGCTTCACTGTGTACACTATCCCACTATTGTGACACTACTGTGTGGATTACCCCTGTGCAGTGACTTCATTGTGTATACTATCCCACTATTGTGACACTACTGTGTGGATTACCCCTGTGCAGTGACTTCATTGTGTATACTATCCCACTATTGTGACACTACTGTGTGGATTACCCCTGTACTGTAACTTCATTGTGTACATTATCCCACTATTGTGACACAACTGTGTGGATTACTCCTCTACTGTAACTTCATTGTGTACACTGTCCCACTATTGTGACACTACTGTATGGATTACTCCTCTACTGTAACTTCATTGTGTACACTATCCCACTATTGTGACACTACTGTGTGGATTACCCCTGTACTGTAACTTCATTGTGTACACTGTCCCACTATTGTGACACTACTGTGTGGATTACCCCTGTACTGTAACTTCATTGTGTACACTATCCCACTATTGTGACACTACTGTGTGGATTACCCCTTACTGTAACTTCATTGTGTACACTAGCCCACTATCTATCCCACTATTGTGTGGATTACCCCTGTACTGTAACTTCATTGTGTACACTATCCCACTATTGTGACACTACTGTGTGGCTTACCCCTTACTGTAACTTCATTGTGTACATTATCCCATTATTGTGACACAACTGTATGGATTACTCCTCTACTGTAACTTCATTGTGTACACTGTCCCACTATTGTGACACTACTGTGTGGATTACCCCTGTACTGTAACTTCATTGTGTACACTATCCCACTATTGTGACACTACTGTGTGGCTTACCCCTTACTGTAACTTCATTGTGTACATTATCCCATTATTGTGACACAACTGTATGGATTACTCCTCTACTGTAACTTCATTGTGTATACTATCCCACTATTGTGACACTTCTGTGTGGATTACCCCTGTACTGTAACTTCATTGTGTACACTGTCCCACTATTGTGACACTACTGTGTGGATTACCCCTGTACTGTAACTTCATTGTGTATACTATCCCACTATTGTGACACTACTGTGTGGATTACCCCTGTACTGTAACTACATTGTGTATACTATCCCACTATCTATCCCACTATTGTGTGGATTACCCCTGTACAGTAACTTCATTGTGTACACTGTCCCATTATTGTGACACTACTGGGTGGATTACCCTTTACTGTAACTTCACTGTGTACACACACTATCTCTCTTTTGTGACTTTACTGTGTGTATTAGCTCTAAACTGTAACTTTACTGTGTATACTATCCCACTATTGTGACACTACTGTGTGGATTACCCCTGTACAGTAACTTCGTTGTGTACATTATCCCACTATTGTGACACTACTGTGTGGATTACTCCTGTGTAGTAACTTCATTGTGTACACTGTGACACTACTGTATGGATTACCCCTGTACAGTAACTTCATTGTGTACACTATCCCACTATTGTGACACTACTGTGTGGATTACCCCTGTGCAGTAACTTCATTGTGCACACTATCCCACTATTGTGACACTACTGTGTGGATTACTCCTGTGCAGTAAATTCATTGTGCACACTATCCCACTATTGTGACACTACTGTGTGGATTACTCCTGTGGTGTAATTCCACTGTGTACACTATCTCTCTTTCGTGACCTTACTGTGTGCATTACCTCTAAACTGTAGCGTTACTGTGTACACTATCCCACTATTGTGATACTACTGTTTGCATTATCCCTGTACTGTGACATCCCTTTGTGTATTAACACTGTACTGTAACCGCAGTATCCAGCTATCCTGAGATTTCGATGTGCATTTCCTCTGTCTATCACTTTTTAAGTTATCTATGTGCGCTTGAGAGGCCAAAATACTCATTAGCTTTAGCTCTGAACTTGCTGCTGAAGGTGGGTACCCATTTTAAGTTTTGCTATATAGCTCCATGGTCACTTGTTACGCCATTGACAGCTCTGAACACCACATTAAATAGTATTGTGGGTCAAGTTGTAATTGTGGTTGTCAGATTACATCTAGGTGGTCTACGGACTCCCTTTGCAACAGAGCCAGCAGTATTTTGACTGCTGAGCCTGAATAACTAGACGCTGTGGGACTTACGTATGAAAACTGTCTAGGTGTAAGACTGTCTTTGTTGCCCATAGCAACCAATCAGAGTTCAGCTTTTATTTTACTAGCGCACCATATGTAATGGAAGCTCAGATTGGTTGCTATGGGCAACAAAGACAGTCTAACTGCTAGACCGTTTTCATACATAAGGCCCTGTGTTGGGAAACCGAGGTACAATCCAGGGCTGTGGAGTCGGAGTCGTGGAGTCGGAGTCGGTGCCTATTTTGCAGGAGTCAGAGTCGTCATAAAATGGACCGACTCCCAAAATATATAATAAGTTGGTCCAGTTAGTTTGATGCAAAGAGCAAGAGGAATTGGGTCCAGCCAGTGCTACTGCTCCCATATTTTCAGCCTCATCACATGAGGAGTTTAATTGATGACATGGAGCAGGCAAAGTGCTGCCCCAGGGGAATTGATTCTGCTCCCACAGCAAACAGATTTCAGAAAAATGTTTCACCTGCTTTCAAAGAAGTAGAAGAGTTCAACCATTCATCTAAACTGACTGTGGCTGAGGCAATTCCTTTATACCCTGACATTGTTAGAGATGTTGCCCCTGTGGTCACCGCTTTGCCCCCAACCCAAGTCAGTGTAGAGAGGCCGTTCTCTAGCCGGGAAATAATGAGATCAGATGTGAGGTCATGTATGCAGGATCTGATGAAGGTAATTGTAATGGTTCGGTGGATTTGCTGGACCACTGCAAGTGATGATAGTTAAGCTATGCCAGGGAGCGGAGTCTAAGTAGCCCCCGGTATTCACCAGAGCCCGCCGCAAAGCGGGATGGACTAGCTGCGGCGTGAGGCTACCAGGTTGCTACCCCTGACGTGAATTGCTTGTGATGGCGGCCGGGGTACTGCGAGATACAGAATCGAAATCCAAAGGCGTAGTCAGGGACGGGCAGAAGGTCTGGGCAGACGGCAGAGACTCGTGGTCAGAGACGGGCAGACGGTCAGGGCAGGTGGCAAACAGGCAAGGTCAGGAAACATAGCAGAACGGACTGGTACACGGGTAATCAGACAGGACTTTCAAACACTCTAAACTAAGCAAACGCACACCAACAATCTGGCTAGGGCCGTATTCCTTAGCCGGCAACTGACCCAATTACTGGCGTACTGGCCCTTTAAATCCAGACCAGCCGTCGTGTGCGCGCCCTGGTACGCACGTGGCGGCCGGGACAGGCAGGAGCAGCGTACACCGGAGCGTGGACGGGTAAGTGGCTCGGCGCCGGACCTCGGTTGGCAGGGGGATGGTCGCGAGTAGTCGTGGCACCCGCGACGGACCTCCTGCGGGCAGGGGGGCGGCCGCGGGGGGCAACGGCACCCGCGCCAGCCCCCATGACAGCAATACTATTTCTCAGAACAAATTCAGAGACTTCACAGATGTTCCTGCAGTGTTTTGCATATTTACAATTTTTTTGTGTCCTAAAGTCCTATCCAATAAATATATTTTACACTGAGAGCAAAAGGGTTAACAATGTTTTGAACTTGTGACTTTCAGACTCCATTATCTCACCCTCCATTTAACAGCTTTGAGGCTACTGTAATTTTATTTTCAGTCATCTTACATATCTTATACATAATGTGACTTGCAAGTATTTAGCATCTGCTTATTTTACAGTTTTGCTCCTAAAATCAAATGTTAATTTTTATTATTTTGTTAGTATTTGGGAAAGCCACCTTTGGTTTTCAATTTCTGCCTGAATCCTTCTGGGCTCCGAATCAGATTCAAGCATATCTTGACCAAAATCTGATCCAGGTCTCTTCTCCACATTCCAATGTTGGTGCAGACTGGACTTGGATACAAATACAGCTTTTTTCTTCAACTTCCCCAAAGTGTTCAAAGATCAAACATTGTTACCCTTTTGTTGTCAGTGTCTGTTTTACCTAAATAGCTTGATTATTGTATCAGAAGGTGATTAAACAGCCTGATGGGACCATTTACTACAGTAAAGTTATCACTTAAACATGCGCCATGTATGAGGGAGTCGGAAGTCGGAGTCGGGAGTCGGAGGTTTGGGAAATTGAGGAGTCGGAGTCGGGGCTTCAGCTTGCCGACTCCACAGCCGATGCTCTGACCTATGTGTCACCAGCTTAAAGGAGTTGTCTCATTACAAGCTTTCAGCCTGTCAGTGTCCCTGGTAAGTTGAACTGAGGGGCGTGCTAGCTTGTCTGTCTCTTCTGCTCCCTCTCCCCCTCCCATCAGCACACACGCAGCTACGTAACTTCTTTACAGGGGGGGGAGGGGGTTTGCTCTCAGAGTTCACCCCGTGTGTGTTGCCTAGGTCTGTTTTCGGAGAGGGGTGATCTATTGAGTGTGAAGTGGTGTTTCTAATAGAGCAGAGGGAGGATGTTGTGTTCCTATATCCCTGCTTAGCTTTTCAGTTCCACATCTCCAGCAACAACAAGGGCAGTGTTACTATACTCAGAATGTCTCACTAATACAGGAAGAACATAAAGTATTCACATGCCTGATCTCTATTTGTATTAGTATAGTCACAGTTCCAAAGACATATCATGATTATAGTAACAGACAGGGTCACTGCTGTCACATCGATCTGTGTAGAGAGCAGGAGGAAGCAGGCACACACAGGGTTAATCCAAGCAGCTCAGACACAGACGCCAGTGTCCTCCTCCCCCTCCCCTCACTACAGAAGCATTCTGTGCGGGAGGGGCTCTCTGCTCCCACCTGTCTTCAAAGGTGATGAGTCAAATTTAGACCTGACAGCCCCGTAAGATAAGGATCAACAGGTCGGCTACTATAGAGATCTGAGAAGCTGATGTAGTAATACTAGCAGGGCTAGCTCAAAATCAGTAGGACATTTGTAATGAACATATATTGCAAAGCTGCTTGTTTTTTAAAGATCTTTAAATTAAAAACCAATTTATTGTAGCGAGACAACCCCTTTAAGGACAGATAAAAGGTTGTTCCTGTAGGCATAACTGAATGTATAGCTCATGCTGCATTAGGCACTGACTTGATTACACTCCATTAATGCTGGTTTTCCCATTTGTTTGTGCCCCATGCAGACAAAACACTTCCACATGCACCAACCAAAGGGTGTACAGTATTTAGGTAGTACTGCAGTGTAACAGGCAAAATTGTGTGGTTATTGCCACCACGTGCCCCTAAGTGAATGGATTTTTTTTTTTGTAGCTGTCCTTTGCCTTTTCTATTCAGCAGCTACTAAAACATTACGGAAGCTAGTGCTGGATTCCACTGCTTTGAATCCAAATACCCCTCCGTGCAACCCGGGCATTGCTGCTTTTGCTGCTTACAGTGCTTTCTATGCTATTGCAACTGGATAAGCAAATGATTAGTGGCATACAGAGTACTGTGTGCAGGTTAGATGTTTGTGGCCTGGGTCCATCCAAGGGTGTTGCCTCTTAACCAGCGGCTATCAGAGTCCAGTTATATTTCTGCAGATTTTTTCTCTAGGTTAGCCCCAAAACGTGAATTACCTTTTGTGTCTCGGAAATCTGAGATACAACCCTAGAGAGTAAAAGCGCAGTGGTGAAAAAAACCCCATCAAAAACACTCTTTATACTTCTTCCAGTGCTGCCCTCTCCAGCACTACTGTCCTAGTCACCCGCTGTCCTATACTGCACAAAAATAGAGACCAAAATCAACAGAAAGAATATTGTGAACCTTGGGCAAGCAGTTAAAACATAACCATTAATAGATTGGTTAAAACCAACCATACAGGGAAACTACACCTGCCTTAAAGGTTTTTTTTTCCTAATATCTTTGATTCACAAAGCCTTCTCTTCAGCGCCAGCTTCAGACTCACACTTCCTGTTCAAGATGTGGGTGGGTCTACATCAGCGACTGATATCTCAGTTCCGCTATTCCTATCTGAGTCTGTTAGAGGGGCATTAGTAAAGGAAAGGTTTTAACTGCAGGGCAGAAGGCTACAGAGCTCTAAAGGTTTGTCAGTACAAAAAAACAAAAATTTTGGTGCTGCTGAGACACAGCAGGGAGTGACATCACCATCCGGCCAGGGCTGTAAAGCAGAGAGAAAGATGGTTGTGTTTTAGGAAACCTTCTGTAAAAAAGCAGGAGAAAAAACGCATTAAAAACAAAATCAAACAGCATGATTTGGAATAAAATTTTTTTACCCTTTACTAATTGTTTAAAGCTAATGAATGCATGGTAAACCCCCTTTTGGAACAAAACCCACCCAATTTTTTTTGACCCCGATAACGCCCCTTTTTGGGTTTTAGGCCCATCCTATAGCCTAGATAGATATTGCGAGATGGCTAGAAGTGTGATGTAAGTACATTCAAGGATAGAAAGGAAAAGGGATAATAGAAAACGACGGCAGAGAAATATTCAGCAATATCCCAAAAAAGAAAAAATAGCCCTGGACAATGTGTAGGGTGTTTATATATTCTAATTTTTTTTATCTATTTTGCCTTTTTTGTTCCTTTTTTTAGGCAGGGGTAGTTTACCAGGATCCCTTTGGGGTCAATACTAGGTGCTATTTTGTTTGGTTGTTTTTTTAAATCTATTAACTTTTGAAGGCTCCATTTTAATTGTTTCTCCAGGGCACACAATATTCTTTCTATTTTTTTTGCTCAATGTGCTCTCTGTCCTGGTAAGTTGCCTAAGTGGTTCAAGTTTAGCATTTTGAGGGCCTTGATTTAGTGTTAGCTAAAAACAGAGCTTAGTCTGAATTCACAGCCTATGGTTAGGTGCACATGCAGACAACACCATGGGTGTAACTACAGCCATAGCAGACCCAGAGGTTGAGGGCCCCATGCAGGTCCAAGAGCGCTAAACCTTTTTTAGGAAATAAAAAGTTTATGGAATTGCAGAAACTTTGGGAATCATCTTTTCATAAAGGCAACTATGGATGATATCGTCACATCAGGGGTCACATGAGTTATACTGAACTACTTTTTCCTAATACTCTGCATACGATAAACTTATTTTGCATTCTGTACGTTTGTTGTGATGGCATTTTGTGATTTATACAAATTATCTTTTTAAGACTTATAGCAATAAATGGTTTAGGGGTCTTTTTTTGTACTAAAACTAATTTACCCTCTACCAGTGTGGTAGGTAGAACTAAGAAGTTTGTGGCTTTCTTCTAGTTAGTGCTACCATGTGGTTTCCCTGATATATGGTGCTAATATTTATACCATTAAAGGGGTTGTCTCACTACATTGATTCATCTTAGCTCAGTCCTGTTTTCTTGGTTTCACTTTGAAATTCAGGGGCGTGTTTACTGGCTTCTACTAGGCTGCAGAAGAAGCCAGGTCTGTAGCGATAGCAACCAGTGCTGGCAGCCTATCAGGAGAGATTGAACAGGTCTGTAGCTATAGCGACCTGAGTAGCTGATGCAGCCCATACAAGAGGGGATATCTCAGAATAGGTAGGACATGTTTAATGGACACATATTGCAAAGTGACTTGTTTTTGCAAGATATTTAACAGAAAAAGCAACCCTTGTAGTGAGACAACCCCTTTAATCAGGGGCGTCGCTAGGTAGGTTTGTTCGGGGCACAAGCCCCGGACCAGACTCCCTGTGCCCCGAGTCTCAGCACGTCCGGTTCCAGGTCATTACTGTGACCTGTAGAGCTGACAAGCTGTTCCCCTGGACTCACCAACAGTTCAGAGCAGCAGCAGCTATGTGCAGGCAGCGAGGGGGAGGGCGACTGCTTGGGATGACGGGAGCTGAGGAGGGGGCGCCGGCTGCTCACACTGTGAAGGGAGTCAGGAAGCAGCGCGCTGTCCAGCCGTGAGAGGCTCCGCCCCCTGCTGTGCTCCTATCTCGCCCAGGACCAGACCAACAAGGACACAAGTGAGTGAGGAGCCTCAGTGCTGAACAATAATTCTAAGTAGTGTAATAAGGATGAGACACAATAATGTTCCTGAATGTGAACTGTACTGAATGTGTATGCTTGTGGTATGTAAATGTGTATGTATTGTATTTATGTGCATACATGTGTGTTTTGTGTTTGTATGTGAGATGTCTGTGTGTATGTTTATATGTGTATACGTGTGTGTGTGTATGTGTGTGTGTGTGTATGTATGCATTGTATGTGTGTGTATGTATGTTTGAATATATGTCTCTGTGTATGTATGTCTCTGTGTATGTACTGTGTATGTATATTGGTGTATACACACCTAGCCACAACAGCACCTCATGCACATCAGTAAATCAGAATACTGCCTGTGTGTCCGTTAGGCTATGTTCACACGGTGTATTGTGACGTGTACGGTACGCGCCGCAATACACTGTGTGATTCAGGAGCTCACGCTGATCAGCACGTCTTCTCCGAAGCACGGGGGGGGGGGCAGAGGGGGGGACAACAGCCCCCCGGCCGCATAGACATGCATTGACATGTCACTTATCCCCCTATGCATACAAACGATCGTACTGTACGCATGGGGGGGACGTGTAATCCATAGTTCTCTATGAGAACTATGGATTGCCGCAATTACGCTGTGTGAACACACCCTTAGACATATAAACTACAACCTGATGACAAATCATATTTGAATATAATTTTTTATACCTGTCATTTGTCAGGGTTGCGTATGATTTTAGCTGCTGCAGCCAGACTAAGGCTCTGTTCACGCTGCGTAATCCATGGGGCGCATTTCGTGGCTTATTTGCGCTTCAATACACCCGACATGCGCGCCACAATTACTGTAATTCATAGTTCTCACAGAGAGCTATGAATTACATCTCGTCTCTCCCATGTGTACAATACAATATTTTGGGTACACGGGGGAGAGAAGTGAGGGTCACTTCTTCGGGCTCTGATAGTGGAGGGGGAAAGGACCGGCCCCTCTGTGCTTGGAAGTACGCGCTGAAAGTATGTACTCCAAAAAAACACACGGTGTACTGCCCTAAGGGTATGTTCACACAGCATATAATGGCACGGACCTGTGCGCATACGCCTGCTGTTGAAAGTACGTGCTCTCCAGCGTGTAATTTTAGCAGTGCTCCGGCCACCTCCCATCCATTTTCACTTTCCCCCTGAAAGAAGCGGCAGGTCACTTATTTTTTATGGGGGGGTTCTATGTGCAGGGAAAACAGCAGCTAACCCTAGCCTCACCGCTATGATTTTACCGATTTGTGGGGCGAACTTTGGCCGCATTACAGCACAGTTATGCCCCACAAATACGCTGTGTATGTTCACACGATGTAATGTTGGTCCGTACTTTGGCGGGTAATTGCACTTCAATACACCTGAAGTACGGGCCAACATTATGGTAACTCATAGCCTCACTGAGAGCAACGATTACCTGTTCTTGGGAGGATAAATATTAGTGGGAGCTTCAGAGGGACGCACTGGCCACAGTTTTTTCTCTGTAAAAACACATGCCGCGGTTCATGGGGTGTAAAAATCGCCGTGTGAACCCCGCCCTTCTGAGCAAAACACAACACAGGGCCCGGGCCCCAGATGTTTTGGGACCCTAGCAACGCCCCTGCACTGTGCTTCTTTTTTATTTTCCTGACTGTAGGTGGTTGGGGCCCATCTTATTTTGCTATAGGACCCTATGAATTCTAGTTACGCCCCTGGATAACACCATTCCCTCATGCAGTGGTCAATGGCCAAATGAGTTTGCCAGTGATATATTTTTTTACTTGCAAACTCTTGCAGCCATTGACCACCTTCTATAAGTCCCGTTTTGTCTGCATGCAACATCTGCAGCCTGTGGACTCAGCCTTAGTGGCCATTTACACGGCACAGGACAGATACCGGTCGGTTTATCCGACCGGTATTTGCACTGTTTTCGGGCCGTGCACACTCCGGGCGATTAGCAGAGAAAAGCCCTTCCCCTTCCCATAGACATGTTCAAATTCCGTCCGAAAACCGGACGGAAGAATGAACATGCTCTACGTTTTTCGGACCGCCGGCGGTTTTGAGAACCCTCCGGGCAGAAAACCCGTTGCATGGGTTTTCCATAGCAGTCCATTGAAAAGTTTGCGGCCAGTTTTTCAGACGATTTTTCAAAACCGAAAACCGCCTGAAAAGCCGGCCGCCAACCCCTGCTTTGGAGACAAGCCCTAAGTCATCTTTCTCAATTTCGACATAGCAGTATTTGGTGTCACTCCAGTTCAAGTAGGGGAACCAGGTCTCATTTGGCTGCCATGATGCATAATAAAATACTCCGATCTTTCCAACATGTTTATTACCAGCGACAATTGAAGAAGAAATTGCGGGAGAGCACAAATGTTTCCTGCCCTTCCTTCTTATGGTATTCAACTGCCAAACAAAGAGATTAAGCAGCAAGTACAGAAGCCTTTTGTATCACGGCATTATATCAGTTATGCCCTTCTTGCTTTAACGCAAAATATTAAAAAGCTCCTGTCAGGCAGGGCAGTGGCTTCATTTCCTGACACTTTATTAAAATGTGAACCGTATTTCAGATAGTAATCTTGCATGGAGCGGAGAAGGAGATGCAACACTTATTTTCCTTCTACTGCAAGCCATTTGTTATAGAAGTCTTCAGCAGAAAGGGAAGAGCTAGAGCCTCCAACACTTAATGTCATCTCTGAACCAGATCTCCTGACGAGCAGTAACAATTTGTGATGTCAACATGACCTGAATTCAGAATACCTACTAAGGTAATCTGTGATTCTGGGTGAGAGGGGACCCAGCTATGTACTAAACAATGCAAGTCATGCTGGAAAAGCTCATTGAAAATGTACATAATGTAGTCATAATTGTGGAGGAAATATTATGTATAGAAATAACACCTGAAACTCATTTGCTTAAAGTCTTAGATAGATGTCTTACGTGTACGCTGGCAAGATTGTTGAGGAAAGCATAAGTAGGATATGTGTGGGAGGACAGAATAATAAAGTAGAGAGTTTAATCTCTTAGTGCGAGCTATAGAAATGATGGAAAGTTTGTTCGGCTAATTAAAAAAAATAATTTGGTGTTGGGACTAGATACAGCATGTTGGAGCCAGAAGCAACAGGGTCTATCCAGCGGACTCTCCAGCTCCTGGTTTGCCAACACTTCAGTGAAAAAGAGAGCAAAAAAAAAATTAGTTTTGGTTCGGGGTACTTTTGTCAATTAAGTGGGTATATATGACATAGCCACTTGTTAGGACATAACCGTCTGATAGATGCAGGTCTCATCTCTGTAACTTGCAACCACGTTGAGATGCGTATTTGGATGTTTACGTAACTCCTACAGAAGTGAATGGAGAGATGCACAGCTACCTCTAAATACATTCTCCGTCTGGGAGTGTGCTGCTGGTGGCCACCTCATCAGGCAGGACTTCAGTGAGGGATGACATTTTTTTAGCCTAGATGTGGGCCTTAGAGGTTAGACCCATATTCAAACATTTACAGTATATCCTTGGGGATATCAAACGTTGGTCTTCATTCAATTTTAAATTTACATTTAAAGGGGTTGTCTCACTACAAGAATTGCTTTTTATGTTAAAGATCTTGCTAAAACAAGTCACTTTGTAATATGTGACCATTAGCAGTGTCCTACCTATTCCTAGACATCCCCACTTGTATGGGCTGCATCAATCCTAGGTCGTAAAAGTAAGCCCTGTTCCACTCCCCGTATAGGTTCCCCAGGCTGGTTGCTTAGTACAGATTGGTTCCTCACAGTTGTCACTGCAGGTCAGTAGAAAACCAGTAACCTGCCCCTGAATTCAGAAGTGAAGCTGAGAAAACAGGACCTAGATAATTTGAATCGATGTAGCGAGAGAACCCCTTTAACACTACACATATTCACCTCAACAAAAAGAGGTAACTATTTTACAGTGAAGAAATAGAAGTGGTGAGCGTGTCCCAAATATGGATGAGCAAGGTTGTCTCAGTCTTCACCAAATAAAGACCGATCACCATTGTGTTCCCAGTCATAACATACAGTTGTGATACATGGACACAAGAAAGCAGACAGAAGGAAAATCGATGCGTTTGAGCTGTGGCGCTGGAAAAAGACTTTCGAAGCTAGGTCGCAGCACCATGTTTTCCCGGCACGGACAAATACGGGCCCGGTTTCCCGGCCGGTTTTTTGCCCTGTTTTGCGGCCTTCCCCAGGGCCGATGGAGGAGGGCTTTTCTCCGCGATGAGCGGGGGAAAAGCCCCTCCCTTCACATTGGCTTGCACAGATTCCGTCCAGAAACGGACGGAAGATTGTGTACCCAAAATGTTTAGGCCAAACAGCGGGGGAAAAAAAAACCCCCCGGAGGGAAAACCCGTGCTTGGGGACGTGCACGGGTTTTTCCCCATAGAGACCTTGTGTCATTTTCAGCCGATTTTCAGGCATCTGAAAACCGCAAACCGGCTAAAAAAACGCCGAAAACCCTGCTGTGAGGACACCCCTAAGGGTTTTAAAACTTGTCAAAAACTCAAAAACAAGCTCCTTTGCTGAGTTAAAGACTCAACAGGTATAAACCACCATGGTGGCGGCAGTTTTTGGGGGCAATAAGATAAGGTAAAGAGCAGGGGGAGGGGTTTGGGAACCAAGGGGAAACTTGTGTACACTAGTAGTGATAAAATCTTTTCTTTCCCAAACAAAGCAAAAATCAAAAAAGGCATTTGGGAAAAGTTTATTTTTCCCTTTTCCCCACTTGTTAAAAGCTAATCATTATGGTGAAGAAACCCCTTTTAATGGTAAAAGAAAAGAGGGGAAAACCATTGGGTGGATACCATCAGGAACAAACGCCACATAATTGAAAGAACCTGTGGAATACAGGGAAGCATGGCGAGCACTGGCTTACAGAGTATCCTTAGGTCGGACATGACTGAATGGCTAGAAGGAAAAAATTCCGGCCCATTCCCCCATTCTTGGCCACCTACTTATACTTCCCATCTATGCAAAAAATCTCTTCTTCTATTCACTTTTAAAACTATTTTGCTTCAGACAACTTTTTCAGACAAAATCTCTGTTCATTTTGAGTCTATCCTCTGACTTCCATTTTTAGCTAAATTTTTTGGTCCTTTTCCATCAGTGGACCGTGTGGTATTCCTGTTACGGTAAATTTTCTTATTTTTCCTTTTTGTTTTCCATTTATACTGTCTTTTTTATAATGAAAAAACCCGTCAATTACTTTCGCAGTTCTTTGCTTTTATCGGAATGAAAATAGACGAAACTTTTTTGTTGATCTCCCCTCAAATAATTCAGAAGCAAGTTAAATAATTTATTTACAGCTTCATTATTAAGGCTTTGTCAATCTGTATTTGTTAAAAATTTTGTTAAAGAAACTTTTTTTTTTTGGGATGTTCACACAGCGGGTTTGCGGCGCGGGCGTGGGGTGGTGTCGGCGCGGGCGGGGCGTGGTTTTTGGGGGATGGGTTGGGCGAGGTTTGCCCCCATGCAAATTAAAAGCAGGGGAAACCGGCCATGACCCAATTTACAGGAGAGTTCTCCAACCCCCAGCTTTGGCCCCGGCCCCAAGCCGTGGCAAACCGCGGCGTGTGAATATTAACACGGTATTGTATTCAGAAGATAAAACCTCAGGCAATGCGTTATGGACAATGACATGGGTGGCATCCCAAAATTTAATTTTCCTACATTTTTATTCTCTCTTTCTTTTCTAATCAATTTTAGGTGGTTTAAAGTGGACGGGCACTATCTGTTTAACATTTTTTTTAAATTAAACATGTTTTTCCCAAATGTTGACTATATGAAAATCAAGCTAAAGGTGGTAAATGAATGGATGGTAAAGAGCATAATAAAAGGGATGAGTTGTAGCTAAGCATTGTCTTGATGAGAGTAATCTTCAGCTTATTCTTAAAGTGGCTGTCCTGTCCCATTAAATTATCTTTAAATGGTGTCAGACTGGGGGGGGGGGGGGGGGGTGGAGTATTATGTCCCCTCCAATGCTGCACTGAAGCGCCCCAGGATCCGCTCCACTTTACTTCTGCTTGCACTCCATTCACTTACAATGGAGTCCAGGCACCTGTGTGTCAGCACAAGACCTCAAAAGTGGAGAGGAACAGAGACCAGGAAAGATTGGAGCAACAGTGATTTAGGACAAGGAGGTAAATAAAACTTTTTTTTTCCTAGTTTTTTCCCACCTGGCCCAATTTAAATGTAATTATTACGTGATTGGACAACCCTTTTAATGGAAAATAAACAAATAAAAATGAATTCAATGAGTTCATTTTTATTTCTTTATTTTTCGTTAGCCAATGATCAATAATATGGGTGTAACGAAAATAAAGAAATAAAAATGAATTCATTGAATTAATATTTTTTTTTTCGTTACCCCCATATTATTGTTCATTTTATATACAAATAGGCACAACTTCTTGAGTCTTATCATTTGATTTCTGCCATGTACAGTTTTATTATAGATTGCATTAGAAAACCCATAAGAGCTTCACTCTCTCGCTCACATTGGTCCAAATAACCTCGCCTCTTTTAACTTGGCCAATCACAAACAGAGCTCGCTCTGCATTACTTTTCCCCATAGAACTCTATGAGAAGGTAGCTCAGCCGCTGATTGGCTAAGCAGGATGAGCCCCTCTTCCCACCAACCAATCACAGTACTAGAATATTTCCCATAGACAGTAATAACTTTTAGGGTTCCCTTCTATTGCGCCCTTCTTGCTCCACTCAAAATAGATGCACTACATATGATTGGTGGATTCATATCTGCCGCCTCGTCTCAACCAATCAGCTCTTTTCTGCCTTTTTTACTGTATTTTGAACTGTCCCGCCTTTTCATTTGATTGGTCAATACTTCTCCATAGGTTATAATGCTTCACTGTCGCTCCTATTCTGATTGGTTGGTTTTTGCCGACCAATGAGAACAGCTTACAAAATTTTAATTACTGTATTTCCCGGCAATTTTCTATATCGCAATTCCTGATGTAGCGCCGGTGACGGCGACAAACGCGTTGTTAGTGATTTTATTGATGTATGTTTATAGAAGGTTTTAGCTCTTTTACTGAGAATGTTTTACACTTAATAAAAATGATTTTTTTTTAATCATACTCCATGCCGCACGGCGCTGAGAGCCGAGATTTCATTGCCCCGATCTCTCCATAGACTACAATGGGACAAAGTAGCTCGCGCTCTGATTGGCCGGGATAGCCAAGCCCCCGCTAGCTCAACCAATCAGCTCTTTTCTGCCTTTTTTACTGTATTTTGAACTGTCCCGCCTTTTCATTTGATTGGTCAATACTACTCCATAGCTTATAATGGGTCACTGTCGCTCCTGTTCTGATTGGCTGGTTTATGCCGACCAATGAGAAGCGCTTACAGAATTTGAATTACTGTATTTCCCGGCAATTTTCAATATCCAAATTCCTGATGTTGCGCCGTTCTTGATTTTTTGTTAGTGATTTTATTTATGTATTTTTTTTAGAAGGTTTGAGCTCTTTTTCAGATAATGTTTTACATGTAATAAAAACGTTTTTTGGATTTATACTCCATGCCTCACGGAGCTGAGAGCTGATATTTATTTTTTTGAGCAATCATATATTTCACTTTAATTTTAAATGATCAACTTTTTCACTACATTTATTCACTTTTAGACAGCTTTGATTTTTTACTTTATTTATTCATTCTTTCATTTGAAAGACAACTCTTTTTGCTATTCACTAACATGTTTAATGATTTCTCGCTGTTTTCCAGCCTTCTCGAATCGGAATACATGTTAGGCGCAGTCCCTTCGGCCCAAAACCCCGCCCTGCGCTCCAACACTGGCGAGGCACGAGGATTTACACCGCATGTATAGGGGCCCCCCCCTCGGCGGCGAATCTTGGGTGCAGTCCCGCCCGCGCTCCACACACTGGCGAGGCACAGAGGACTTTACACCGCATGTTTGAGCGCTCCTCCTCGGGCGGCTAATCTTAGGCGCAGTCCCGCCCTGCGCTCCACACACTGGCGAGGCGGGGTGGACTTTTCACCTCATGTATGAGTGCCCCTCCTCGGGCGGCGAATCTTAGGCCATCCCCCCTCGCTCCACACACTAGCGAGGGGGGGTGGACTTTTCACCCATTATGACGCACCCCTGGGCGGCGAATTTGGGCGCATCCCCCCTGCGCTCCAACACTAGCGAGGGGGGGTTGGACTTTTCCCTCGTATGAGCGCACCCCCTGGGGCCCCGAATTTTAGGGGCAGTCCGCACTGCGCCTCACACACTGGCGAGGCGGGGTGGACTTTTCACCTCATGTATGAGCGCTCCTCCTCGGGCGGCGAATCTTAGGCGCAGTCCCGCACTGCGCCTAAGTCCCGCACTGCGCCTCACACACTGGGGGCCGGTGGATTTTTACCCCGCATGATGAGGCCCCTCGGCGCCGAATCATGGGGGCACAGCTTTCACTTTGAGTGCTCGAAAACGGCGCTCTAGCGGGGATTCATACATGTCGCCCTACATATTAGCCTGCAAAAAATGACTCTGGTCCATAGGTGGAAAAAAACAAAAAAAATTTTGGGTGGCAGAAAATGGCGCTGGAGCACAAAGTTACAAAATAGAGAATGTTTTTATTGATTTATTTAAAAGTACTAAAACATAAACGCTACATTTTTTCACATTTCATCCCATTTCGAATTTTGTTCTGGGGGTTCCCCAGTACATTTCATGGTAGTCATTTCATGGTACAGTCCTCATATGTCTGTCTAGATGGAAAATTAAAAATGTTCTGGCTCTTGGAAAGCGGGGAGGAAAAAAATAAAGAGCCAAAAAATTATGATCAGGTGGCGAGAAGTGGTTAAAAATATATTTCTATAATAAACACTCTTAAGACTATCTTAGGTATCTTGACTCTTCCCTTGGGCCTGTCCTTCTAGGCCCTACATCAGCTTCCCGCTCCGTTCTCCCTCATAGCCGGGACATGCTCAAAAGCTATTGACAGAGACACAACTTTATCATTGGGGTACATGCATTAGATAGGAGAGTAGATTGGGAAGGGGTTGGGGGTTCCCCGAAAATAGGGTAGATTTTAGGGGTGAAGAGGAAAAGGCATGTTAATTAGTTATTTAGTTATTTAATTAGTTATTTAACTATTTAATTATGTGTTATATTTTGTTATTTTGTTGTTATTATGGTGTTTTTTTACCTATTTTATATTATGGTCCATGGGCTGATTTCTGGGTACAGTGATGGAAAGATCTTTGATCTGTTACTTTCCGGATCCGTACTCACCTGCAGAAGTTACCTATGCCATCTATCAAAGACCTGACCATATGCCTTTGTAGTTTACTTATGCTTTTGTAACTGACCATTGCCATGATTTTATGCTATTAACTCACAGTTTCTGCCTATTCTGTAATGTTAACTCCGTGCTTTTGTTTGTCTTTTTACAAAAATGTGTTAAAAACCTGAATAAAATATGTTATAAAAAAAAAAAAAAACACTCTTAAGACCATTATCTGGCTCTGATCCTTGGGGTAAGGTAAGGATGGCCTAATAATTTTCATGAAAGTCAAAACCAGTAGAGTATGTTGTAACAATTATTTGCAGGCAAGGAGTAAAAGAAAGACCAAAGCAGTATAGATGGTTGCATGATTTTTTTATTTTTTTTTTACCTTAAAGAGAACTTGTGACACCTCCTGTTTTGTTTTAGTAAATTCTTGGGTTCCCTGTGAAATAATAATTCTGGAGCATCTTCTCTTATAATTCCTGCCCCTCTGTTATTTCTTTTGCATTTATTACTGAATCAGTCAGCTGGGTGTTACCATTCCCTGTTTTCAAAGGGGAGTGTCCCTGTACACACTGACTGTCAGCACTGATTGGACAATGTCAGACTGTACAGGGACACACCTCTCATTGGTAACACCCAGCTGACAGATTCAGAATTTTTTTAGAAGGACTAACATAGTAACAGCTGTAAGAGAAGGTGGTTTGGAATTCTTATATCACAGGGAACACAAGTATTGACTAGAACAGACCTGTCAGGAGATGTCACAGGTCCTCTCTAAAGAAGAATTACAATCGTCACATGCCATTATAATGATAACCCTTGTCATTTACACATATCTAAAATGTGGTCACCCTGAGAGTAACTTAGCCTTTCTAACCCATGTTTCCAGAGGTAATAAGGAGAGAGACAAAATTTTTATCCTAAAACAACAGTCACTTAATACAGTTATGTAAATTTTTCCATTTTTATTGCACTTTTCCTTTTAATGTGTCTTTTTTGTCTAGAACATAGCTCCAAAAGCATGCAGTTAGATTCCAGGGAAAGAAAGCCTGCATACATCTGTGGAAGGCATTTTATTTTTGACATACTAAGTAATGTATCAGGAGAGTGAATGTAAATTGCGTTCCATGTAGATGAGATGATATTGTCTTTTGGCACCTGTCATTGTTTTTATTAATGGTTTTCTATAAAACTACATGTAACTGCTATATTATGTTGGAAAAGTTATCACAATACGTAGAAGATACAGTTATGGTTTGAAAATTGAGCTCTGCTACATCTCTTCTTGTCAGGCACAGGAGTGGATCCTCCGTGTCAACTGCGAGTTTTGGCGTAAGGCCTTGCCTAGGAGCAGAGCCTAAGGAGCCCCTGGTCTTCACCACAATCCCTACAAGGGGCTTGGACTCTTTTGCAAGGGAACTCCCAGGTCGCTATCCTTGGCGAGGTTGACTGCAGTGATGGCTCCTGTGCAAGCATGGAGCAGGTCACTAGCGAAAGGTCAGGATGGGCGGCAAAAAATAGTGATCCAGGTCGCAGGGTCAGGGCAGGTGGCATTCAGGCATAAACGGGTCAGGTAAGCTGAGGTCAATACCAGAAATCACATTCGGGAACACAAGCCAAAAGCCGGTAGACACATAATGAAGTGCCAACAATCTGACTCTGAGGGGTGTATGAGGAACACCTATATGTAAAAAAATTCCAGATCATTAGCTCTGGGAAAGCTGGGTGGAATGCACTGGTCTTCTAAATCAGGGCGGGTGTATACGCGCATGCCCCCGTGAGCACGCCGAGGCAGAGAGCTAGCTGGAGCGGGCAGGGGACCAAGCACATGAGCGGAGACCAAGATGCAGACTGCAGACAGGGAGTACACGGATGCCTCCATGACTGCAAACACCAGCCATGGTGCTTCTGTGTAAGCCACTTCATAATGTGGCCATAGTATTAATACATGTGGTTAAAATATCAGCACTAAAAGCATTTTTATGATAGAATATAATACAATGTGCTATAATACAGAATTAAAGACAGTTATTTGAAATTATAAAAGTAAAAGTTGGCGGCCATCTAAGGAAAACATTAGCCATAGTCAGACAGCAGGAAACCTCTCATAGAAATTTAAGTGATGATGGCTCATACAAAAAATAAGGTTCAATTTCCAGAGGTGAGAAGCCTTCTTTACCGTGAGAACTGTGAATCTGTGGAATAGCCACCCCAGGAGCTGGACACAGCAAGAACACGGCTTCAAGAAAGGCTTAGTCATTCTGCTCTGTAGACGCATAGTACCCATGTTTTGGTTGTTGAACCAGCCACTTGGGATCAGGAACCAAATATTCCTTTACAGCAGATTGGTTCATCTCTAACACGTTTCATGTTTCTCTGGATCAATAAGTGGAAACAAAATTCTCATATTATCTATGCTTCTTCTTTTCATCCACACCTTCTCCCTGCCCTTGGTTGAATTTGATGGACATATGTCTTTTTTAACCATACGACGAAACGGTGATTCTGCTTGAAAATTCCACAAATGTTAAATGTATATTACTATATTAAGCAGTAAGTGCATATCTATAAAAGTCTTTGTGTAACTCTCCTCCTGTTTTAACTTTCTAGAGACTGAAGCAGCCATTAATAAGCGGTCACTTTACCCTAGTTAGGGTGGCCCGGTAAGATTCCTAGGGTGGCATTATGGGTATACCATAAATGCTTAAAGGGGCACTACCATCAAATTTTTATTCTTTTACATATTGACAATCAATATTTGACTTTTTATGTGTTTTTTTTGTAATATTATTTTTTAAAGTGCCCCTATATACATGACCTAGGTTTGTCTCTTTCTGTGAGCACTAAGAATTTCTTGACGCTTCCCTTCTAGGCCCACTAAGGGTGTTTTCAAACAGTTTGTTTTTGGTGCGATTTTGATGAGTTTTTTAATGCGTTTTTTGTGCAGGAAGACACAGCAATTAATGCTATACATTGCTGCACAAAAATCGCTGTAAAAATCACAATTTTACCACGATTTTTGTGCAGCAATGTACAGCATTAATTGCTGTGCCCTCCTGCACAAAAAACGCATTAAAAAAACGTATCAAAAACGCACCAAAAAACACACTGTGTGAAAGCACCCTAAGGGCCTGAGTGAGATGTTATCAGCTGGACCTGATAAATGTCAAGAAACTCGCTCCCCAGATTCACCTGTTCTCCTTTCATGTATTGCTCTTGTCATTGCCCTGCAGTTTAGTCTTTTCTTATCTATATCAGTCCAGAGAACAATAGAGCAATTAGCGATCATTGTCATTACCTAATATAATGAGACTACATGCAGATGAGCATTCCTTGCAAAACCAACAGTAAACTGTGATTAGTCTACACTGTCATCACAGCTGGAGAACGGCAAGATTTTCGATGTAATTTTTGGCGATGTTCACACGGCTTATTGCCGGCGTAATTGCTGCCGTGTAGCGGGGGCGGGGCTGGGGGGCCGGCAGCTCGCCGCCCCCTAGACATCCATTATCCACGGCGCGTATCCCGTATCGCTTTCTTCCTGCTCGCGAAATCCGGCGAGCGGGGAGAGGAGACGGAATCCATAGTTCTTTATGAGAACTGTGGATTACCGTAATACCTGGGACGGATTTCAGCCGTATTGGAGCGCAATACGGCGCGCAATACGGCTGAAATCCGTCCCAGAATAAGCCGTGTGAACATCGCCTTAAATTGCAAAGGACTGCCGAAAGAAAGCAAAAAAATACAGCCAAAATTTTTTAAAAATAACATGTTTTCCAAGAAGATTGATGTTAAAAAAAGATACCCCTTTCTGACGTAAGTGTTCCTTTTAGATAGTAATACCCCTTTAAAGAGGTAAACAACTTCAAAGTACAAGTAGTCTCATTCCCGTGGGTTTATGGATGAGGAATGGTTAAGCATGAGTAAAGATCTCACCACTGTTAGGCTTGCATGCTGCTGAGAGTTACACAACCTTCCTGCAAGACTCACATTTTATTTAGTTTAGAAGAACTGCCAATGCTCCCTCGAGAAGCTTGAAAGAAAAAAATATATATATCCAAACATCTGGTGATCTGTTTTTCCAAGAAGTTGGCTTTATTTTTCCGTGGTATTAAGAACATTCTGAGCTTGGCGTCAGACAGATATAAAGCAAAATAGGGTGAGCCCAGGCAGGCACAGGAGATGACCTGTGACCATCTTCTTTCATTATTCCTTCTTCTGTTCAAAACAGAGTTGGTTACACTTCGCCTTATGGAGCGTTTAAAAGACTGATGAGATTGCCTAATGGATTAACGAGCGTGAGCTCTAGGTACTAGATTGAAGGGAATCTATTGCCGCTGTTTTTTATTGTTATTAGTTAAAACAAGATACTGATCTTTTTTTCTTAGGCTATGTTCACACGGCTTATTTTGGGACGTATCTCGCCCCGTATTTCGCGCCGTACTGCGCTAAATACGGGGCGAGATACGTCCCAGTCATTACGCTAATCCACAGTTCTCATAGAGAACTATGAATTACCTCTCCTCTCCCCGCTCGCACAATACGGCGAGCGAAGTGACATGTCATTTACTAGCGGCGATTACGCGCCGCTAGTAATGAATGTCTATGGGCCGGCGAGCTGCCGCCCCACTCCCTCCCCCGCCCCGCCTCCATACACACGGTGTAATTGCAGGGCGAAATACGTGCCCGCAATTAAGCCGTGTGAATTCAGCCTGAGGGTGCTTTCACACGGAGCATTTTTGACGTGTTTATTGATGTGTTCTTTGTGCAGAAAGGCACAGCAGTTAATGCCATACATTTGTGCACAAAAAACGCATAAAAAAAACCGCACCAAAAAACGCATTGAAAACACTCCATTTGAAGTTACCATTAGCTGTTTTTTTGGGGGGCTGTAGATTTTCTAATTCTGTTTTCTATATTTGATTATAGGTGTGGTCATCTTGCCTGAGCTGCTTTTAAGAGAGATGCTTTGCAGCAGCTTCATGGACATAGGAGCCGTGAGCTGGATCAATACCATTGACTTCTATAGGAGAGTTTTCTAGGCATGCTGTTAGGGACAGTCAGGGGCGCATGAGAAGACACAGACGGAGTGAGGCCCTGACGCTGGTCCCAACCCCTGTCCCTGCCTCTTGGGGTACCCGATTCATTACTAGGTCGGCCCAACAAGAAGACTGAGCACTACTCTGAGCAAAGTGAGACATAAGACGTAGACAAACAAACATAGAACAAACAGGGAGAGTCAGACAGGCAAGGTCGGCAACGAACGGTAACGCAGTGTAGAATCAGGTAACAGAGGAGAAACAAGAGTCCAAGCCAAAGTCAAAAGACACAGAAGAATCCAAGCCGAAAACAGGTGAACTATAGGCAAGGAGAAACCATATAGCAGGCAAGGAAGAGAGGGAAGCTGAGTCCTTATTTAGGGAACAGGAGAAAGGTAGAGCAGAGGTGATAGGTGAAGAGAAATGTTCCTCAAAAAAAGGAACAGGTTAACCCAACAAGTGCTGTAAGATTCCTGGCCACGGGCGTTGGCCAGGAATAAATTAAGCATACAGAGCTAGAAGAAAGAGTACACACTGGAAAGGTATCATGTCCGAAGCCACAGCTTTGGTCGCAGTGGCCATGGCCGGCGACCAGAGTCAGAGGCAGAGGGTCTGCCAGGCACAATCATGACACATGCTCTGTGACCTGGGAAGAAGTCAGTGTGCAAGGAGGTGAGAGGGGGATCTGTGACCATCTCCTATTGTGACTGGTGGATCCTGTGTTATCTATACACATTGGTGTCACCTTTCAGTGTAATCCTGCCTGTGCTGATAATGCTGAAAAGTTTTCTCTACTGAACTTATTATTACTGATTAGAAAAATTATATACTTTGTAAGGTCGAAAAAGACAAATCCAGTTCAGCCTATTGTGCTATAGTATTGATCCAGAGGAATACAAAACTCCTATGAGGTAGAAAACAATTGTCTTCATTTTAGGGAAAAAATTCCTTACTGACTCCAATCTGACAATAAAAATAAATCTCTGGATCAACGAACCTACTCCAGAGTCCTTTTCTCTATAACTTTATATATTATTACTCACTAGAAATGCATCCAGATCCTTTTTGAATTCTGTTCGTGAATTAACCATAACAAGTTCCTCTGGCAGAGAGTTCTACAGTCCCACTGCTCTTACAGTAAAGAATCCCGTTCTATATATATGTAGAAAGCTTCTTTCCTCTACATGTGGAAGATGCCTCCTTCTAGATATAGTCCTGGGTATAAACAGATCATGGGAGGGATCTCTCTTTTTTTATTACTAATTTAAACAAGATACTGATACATATTATTTTCTTAGTAGCCATTTTTTTTTCTAACAGTAATTTTTTTAAATTCTGCTTTTTGTATGTGATTATGATTTTCTTGTTTGAGCTGCTTTCAACAGCATTTAGAGAAATTCTTTACTGCAGGTACATGGACATAGGAGCCTGTGAACAAGAGCAGACCCATTGACTTCTATAGGAGAGTTTTGTAGGCATGCTATGTGACCTGGGAAAAAGTCAGTGTCCAGGGATGAGAAGAGGGCGAGCTGTGTCTTTCTCCTATTGTAAATGGTGGACCTTTTGTTATCTATACACATTGGTGTCACCTTTCAGTGTAATCCTGCCTTTGCTAATAATGCCAAAAAGTTTTATCTACAGAACAGGAAGTGTCAGACTATTTTTAGACCTAGTGGCCAAAGTGAGAACTGCAGGATTTCAGGAATTTCTTTAAAATATGTATAGTGATATGAAAAATGGCAAAAAACGCAACCAAATATTCTTAAAAATGTGCTTAATATTAAAAAAATATAAACAATAGGTCATTTTCTGATGACAAATTCCGTTTAAGTGGAAGAAGCAAGCTGAGAAGGCCAAATGAACTGTGCTAACCATACCCCATCTACATTTCCATAAGGAACACAGGATTATTGATCAGCAGCTGATATATTTGCATGCCCTGAAGAGAATAGGCAGCAATACAAAAACTTTTTTATGGAGTTTAGTGTAATGCATTTGGTGGGTAGTCCTTTGTACTAGAGGCAATGGAGCGGTCAGGCATGGAGACTCACAAGCTTTCCTTTAGATGACACTCCTGCGATCAGCCATAGCATTAAAACTGGGTGATGAAGTGAATAACGTTGTGTACCTTGTCACAATTGCACTTCTCAAGGGATGCTTATTATGACATCAAGTCACTTCTTAAAATTGATGCTTTAGAGACAGGAGAAATGGGTAAGAGTAAGCCTTGTGGGTTGTTCATGGTATGGAGTGTTTAGTACCAAGCAAAGGGGTTTAAGGAAGGACATATGGTGAATCCGACACAGGGTCTTAGGCTTGCAGAGCTGGTGCACCTGTTGAGGAAGGGCTAGCTCTTGTGGTTTGATCCCTCAGAAGAGCTATTGTGGCCCAATTTGCTGAAAGTTCATCTTGGCTATGGTAGAAAGGTGTCAACATTGCAGCTTGTTATGTAGCCACAGACCAGTCAAAGTGCCTATGCTGACCCATGATAGAGACCTGAGCATCAAAACTAAACCGTGGGAGGTGTTACTTTGACACATACTTGTGTGCTTCCTCACCACCCCAAACATCCTGCTCTCCTCTTTTCCTGGCTCCCTGCTGCAGTGTTTCCTTTTGGGCCTGCCCTGATTTAAAGGGCCAGCGCACACCACCCAGCTTTGTCAGAGCAAATGCTCTGGGACCTTTGTCTATATATGTTCTCCAACCACACTACTCTATGCCAGTATTATAGACCGAGTAATAGGCGTGTGAGGCCGATGATCAAGACAACAGACTAGCTCAGATTAAAGTTTATAGATTTAATTCGCCTTGAAGGGCACACTAGACAGATAATATGTACAGAATGGTAATATATACAGGCGAGAGTCAGAGGTGCAAATATGAGTATGGGTGCAGACAAAGGCAGTAAAATGTGTCCAGTTACCTGAGATTGGCTTGGTGCTGGGCACACCTGGGGGGTGGATGTGGTCCTGCACTGTGTGGATGCTTCTGGAATGCTGGAATGATATCAGGTACCCCCCTCCTGAATGCAACAATGGGCACACCTGGGTTCCCTGCTTATATCCGTGATGGGACAGCCCACGTGGCAGCCCCCCTACAGTCCCCCACATACCCCTGGGACGGTCTATAAACTCCTCCCGCTCTGGCCATGCAATTTCTGACTGAAACACAAA
The DNA here is from genome assembly GCA_025379985.1 of Phyllomedusa bahiana. Classification (NCBI taxonomy): domain Eukaryota; kingdom Metazoa; phylum Chordata; class Amphibia; order Anura; family Hylidae; genus Phyllomedusa; species Phyllomedusa bahiana. Next base: position 53,896 of record JAODAL010000537.1, on the reverse strand, counting down.
AATGTGCCGTACCGCGGCAGGGCATTGGGACAGAACGGAACCAGTGGCACCATAAGAACTGGATGGGCCTAAGTTACGCCTTGGTACCAGGCACCCCTATCCTATGGGCTCCCTAAGTCCAGCTTTGGATTTCTCGGTCCCCCTGCCTTGTGCGAACATGGGAGTGGTGGCTATGTGCATGGGGAGTTTCATATTGTAACATATGAACTCGCTACAGACCAGTTATGAACGAGTCTCCTATGAATCTTTATGAAATATCAAGGCCGCTGGGTCTAGCCTTGGTTCATTCAAGTCTTTGAAGCTTGGGGTTGGAGAGGGCACCTGTGTCTCCGGTGCTAATTAAGTAGCATGAGGATCCTTTCATGTGTAGATCTCCTGCTTAGCGAGCTTCCTATGGAAGGGCATTTACAATGGGTTTGAGCTGGGCTAATTAATTGAGGCTTTCCTGGAAGCTGGAGCCATTTGTCCAATCTGACTAGAGTTGAAGTTGGAGATGAAGTATGATTCGTCATATTTTGAGTGAGTTTTCCTCACAGGGATGGTTTGAGAAATATGAAAAAGGTGATGACTTGGAACTCAATTCAATTGAGCATCTGTGGGATGTTCTGAAAAAACACGTCTGATCCATAGAGGCCCCACCTAGCTTCTTATAGGACTTAAAGGATCTGCTGCTAACATCTTGTTGCCAGGTTTCTCAGAAGACTTTTAAAGTCGGATCCTCGAGGGGTCAGAGATGTTCTAACGGCACAAAGGAACTGACATCATATTACGTTATACTATTATGGCAGATTGGTGTATATCATACAGATATCCGTCATCTCCCTTAGCTTTCATTATGTCTTGCAGCATGGTTTTACTACCCTCCCCTTCATTTTGCCGCTTTATCTTGAACATTCCTCATTCTCTATCTTTTTCTAGAATCTTTAAGTCCTCCCTGTATTCCTGAGAAATCTGCTGCTGGGCGCACTTAGACTCTCTGCCTTCCACTGGATTTGCGTGATTATAAAGGATGCCTGGGTGCTTTTTTACCCACTTATTTTTGTATTCTTACCAGAAAGCAACCCCAAGACGTTAATAAAGCTGCTCGCTAAAGACCTTTTGAGTTTAAGCCCATTTGTGAGATTACATCTGAGATGCAACAAAGACGAAATAACACTTCATTTTCCATATGTTAAAAGTGCTTTCAAATATCAATAAAATTAAAACCTCTCTCCACCCAGAGCTGAAATTCTTCCCGCATGATCAGACGCAGACAGTCAGAACTGCATCTCTGGTCCCTCCGGGTAGCGCCTGGGGGTAGGGAACTGAAGAAGTGACAAATGCTGCTCTGATCACAACGTGATGACAACTCGATGTACTGCTGCTCATGCAGGGAGACCCAGCCAGGCAACGTGTTGTAATATTCGAATATTCGGATACATCATTTGTTTTAATTTGTAGATAATTTCTAGCTCCCCCTTAGTGCATAGACTACTAAGTTCCCCTTTAAAACGACATTTGTGCTGCAGGCAGCCATCTTCGTATATAAATAGGCGACATTATTTTACATTGGAATCGGGTTTTTTTCTACAAGCTCAGGCAAAGTATGAAACGGTCTTCAATCAAGAATGCAATAAAATGTAAAATCTAGGCAGAGCACAACATGAAATCAAAGACTAGGTTGTTAAGTGTACCCTGATGCCTGGGTGAAGATATTTCAGGATATACATTATGCATCATATGCTGTAATTAGTCTAATATCTCCTGCCGCAACAGTGTGAATCTACAGCATGAACGTGCAGGGGACTTCTAATTCCTTGTGGTTCTCTCGAGCCAAACGTCCCCTCACCCACTCTCAGGAAGCGCATATGAAATGCCATGTAGTGATTACTGGCTTGTGAGAGGTAGAAGTCGTCCTTAATAGTGGTCTGCAGGTTTTTAAACTCCACAGCGACTGTGACACAGAGGAATTTACAATTGGGAATAGACTGTGAGGTACTTTCTAATTGATTATACCAGGGGTGGGCAATAAATTTTCCTATGGGGCCACATGAGAAATTGGAATAGTTTTAGAGGGCCAGACTAATATATAGGGTCCCCAGCAGGTATATAGGAAGGTTATAGGTCCCCCAATTGGTATAGAGGTAGGCTATAGGTCCTCTAGAAGGTTTATAGGCAGGCTAAAAGTCCCCCAGCAGGTATATAGGTCCCCCAGTAGGTATATATGCAGGTTATATGTCCCCCAGCAGGTATATATGTCCCCCAGTAGATATATAGGCAGGTTATATGTCCCCCAGTTGGTATATAGGTAGGCTATAGGTCCTCCAGTAGGTTTATAGGCAGGTAAGATGTCCCCCAGCAGGGATATAGGTCCCCCAGTAGATATATAGGCAGGTTATAGGTCCCCCAGTTGGTATATTGGTCCCCCAGTAGGTATATAGGCAGGTTATATGTCCCCCAGCAGGTATATAGGTCCCCAGTAGGTATATAGGCAGGTTATATGTCCTCCAACAGGCATATAGGTCCCCCAGTAGGTATATAGGCAATTTATATGTCCCACAGCAGGTAAAGAGGGCTAATTAAAAATAAAAACTAACAGTACTCACCTTTCCCCCACTCCCTGAAGCTCCCGCTGTTCTTAGTCTTCTTCCTGCCCAGGCTGCGTGTCGTCATCAGGCCATGCTGGTGCCCCAGGACTGAAAAGTACTTAATGACCAGATAAATTTTACAGTTTTTGCCTCCCTGCGTTTCCACAGTCGTCACTTTTTTATCTTTTAAGTGACACAGTTATATGGGGTCTTCTTTATGCGGAATAAGTTGTATTTTGAGGGGGCATAGTTTTAAGTTTACAAAAAAAATAATGCAATTTGTTTTAATTTTTTTTTATTTTTTTGGATATTTTAATAATTGTTTTACACTATTCACACTTAACACTAAGTAACCTGATTGATGAATTCTACAAGTTATTACAGCCCTCCAGATACTTAATATGTGTAGGTTTTTTTTTTTTGTGTGTAATGTATGCACATTAAATTTTTATTAAATATGTATTTATTTATTTTAATCCCATTAAGGGATAACTATTTAATACATATTCATGTATGCTAATATATTACAATATGTGTCATACTGACACAGGGAGAATTCAGGGCAGCACACAGTGTGTCCTGACAGCAGGCTCCCTATAAGACAGCCCTGAGGCTACTTTAGGTCCCCAGGGCTGACTGTATAGATATTCCCCGGGCTCCATCGAATCACCGGGAGTCCAGATCACCTGAAGGAGCAAGGGAATGCCCTTTGATTATTCTTTGGTCACTGACCGCGGCAATCAAGGGATTAAGTGATGGGGATTGGAAGTTTCCTCCACTTCCCGACTCTTTCAGAGACTGCTCTATCACAAGGCATTATGGGAAAGCTCACCGCGCCCTCTATTGGTTTTAACAAATCCTCAATTTACTTCTGATTCACTGAATCTTTGAGAAGCAAAAAAGGAATATTAGTCAAGCCAATATCGCTCATCTACATATGCCGTTTCGGGGTTTTGCCCCTCATCAGTGCAGAGCAGAGCGATACTGGCTTGACTGGGTGGGAAGCAAAGAGTGGCTGAGAGAAGGGGAACATCTCTCCTTAGCAGTCAAGCCAGTATCGCCAGTATCATTATTCTACAGGGAACACAGGGATTTACTAAACAGACATGTCAGGAGATGTCACAGGTCCCCTTTAGGGTATGATCACATGCCTGATTTGGATGCTGGTTCTTGCGCAGATTCCGTGTCAGAATAAGCATCCAAATCTGACTGCTGTCAGCCTCATGCTGCTTGTAATGTAAAATCTGTGTCGCATTGTACATAACGCTGATTTTCTATGGCGCAGAAAAACTGGCTTGTTAATTTCTAAGGCAGATTCAGCACTAAATCTTCACATAGTATTATGAAGGCTGAAAATATGTCTCTGATATCAGTGTCAAATCCATGTCCAAAATCCACCCTGACTGGTCCGCATGTTAGACATGGAATCTGTTGATTCAGCATTGCAGTTTTCACTGTGGGCTATAAGCCTTGTCAACATACCCATAAGGACCATGATACTATGGCTAGTGCTACTGCCACTGTGGTCTAGCAATAGTGGGAGAGGGGGAAATCACAATGCATAAAACCCCTTCGATGAAATGTTCCAAGAAATCAGACATTAGCTATACAGTTGCACTTTAAGCTTACAGTTTTATGATTTTATAGTAGTTTTTTTTTAAAAAATGCTTAGTTTTATAACTAAGACCTTTGCTTTGATGCCTGGAGATTATAATAATAATCTTTATTTATATACCGCCAACATATTCCGCAGCACTTTACAAATTCGAGGGTAAACATACAGACATTATACATTAAAAGTACTTACAGATGAGACACAAGGTGTGAGGGCCCTGCTCGCGAGAGCTTACAATGTATTAGGGTGTATGGGTGAAACATACGGTAAGAAGTGCCAAGTTTACAATGGTCTGGCCTTGTTTCATAAATAGGGGGTGGTTTACATGAAAAATGGATGAACCTGCCACCCTTGGCAGTACATCTATATACAGATATGTGCCTGTGAGTGCCCTAGTGAAGGGAGTGACAGATGTGTGTGATAGCAGTTAGGGATCTTGGTAGGCCAGACTGAGATGATGTGTTCTTAGGGCCCTCTTAAAACTGTGAGGGTTGTGAACGTGCCTGAATGCCCGCGGTAGCATATTCCATAGAACTGATGATGATTAATGGGTGTAACCGGATATCAGCAGCAGAGCGGAGAGAGTGGGTTGGGTGGTAGACTGAGCCGAGGGAGGAGATGTTGGGGGGGCAGCGTTGTGGAGAGCTTTATGAATGAGAATGATGAGTTTATACAGTATCCTGTACTTAATGGGCAACCAGTGCAGCGAGTGACACAGGGTAGAGGCATCAGTATAGTGGCTGGAAAGAAAGATGAGCCGGGCTGCTGCATTCAAGAGATTGAAGAGGGGAATATTCTGTCTTCTGTTAATGACTTTTAAAGTACATCTATCCAACATGTTACTAGTTGCTAAAAGGGGGTTTCTTACCACATTGATTAGATTCAAACATGTAGGCAAAGGTAAATATTAAAGATTACCAAACACATTTCTGTTCTGATTTTGGTTTCATTCAGAGAAGGAGCAGTCCTTATCTCCTGCTTGTGTACACAGGCTTCCCTACCCACCATTGCTCATGTGCTCTGGCAGAACTGGCCAGAATGGTGATATAACTTATCAGCAGCACAGGAGCTTGTTTATGTTTTTTAGTGAGAAAATGTAAGGGTATGTTCACACGGCGTCTTTAGGGCATATATGGGCGCGTACTGTGCGTGCCACTATATGCCAGGTGTTTTAGAAGTACACTCTGGCCAGCACCTACTTCTAAAACGCTCTGTGCCAGCTCCCATAGACTTTCACTTTCCCTGGCGGACAAGTAATTTCCTTCTCCTGGCACACAATCCACAATTACGGCAGGTAATCATAGCTCTCATTGAGAGCTATGAATTACCTTGTGAGCATACCCTAACCCTTCAGAGCTCTGCCACCTTGTGCCCTGCTGTTTGGACCAATGATCACTAATCTCCTTCTAACAGGTTCACTTAGGAGTAGCAGAGCTGAAATCTTAGTCACTTGGGCTGAACAGGAAGTGGGAGCCTGAAGCTGCATGTGAAGAGCAGGCTCAGCATGGTGAGAACATCCCTTTATGGAAAAAAGTAGTCATGATAAGTTTTAGAGGCGTAGTTATAGGAGGTAAAGAGGCAGCAGTCACACCAGACCCTGGTGCGGTGGTGGCCTACAAGCCTCTTTGCTACACAACAAGGCAGCAGTATTATAAATGGCAGAGAATAGATGGGGGACCTTGGGGTCAAGAGGTTCCTAAAAATATATTGTATTTACAAAATGTTATAACTTTCTCCTTTTCCTCCTCCTAATGCTGTATCGCCCAAGTATACTTTCCTTTTTCTTATTTCCCAACTTTCCAGCCCTCAGTTATCGTCACAAACTGGCTTTGGTACAGAGTGTAAGGGTATGTTCACAGGACTGATTGCTGATTCTGCATTACGATTTACATTATTGCCTATGGAAAACTAGGGTCGTGATTTACCTTACTCCTCAGCAATTATTTTTCAGTACCGACAAAGATATTGACAGCCTGACTTTCACGCTTACAAGTGTGCAGTTTCCACCGAGTATATCACGCGGATTCAGTGGTATGAACCTACCATAACGTATCGATATCAGATATGGTCAAAAATGCCCCTTATAGAGACTCCCCAGGCCTGGAGTAATCTCTAATGGCAGTGGCTGAAGACTTGAGCTATGTTCACTTTACGTTTATATCATCTGCTGGTGGTAAATGATTGTAAAGTGTAAATGAAAAAAAAAAAATTGCTTTTAAAACATATGCAGACGTGTGAGTTTTTAAGCAACATATCTGATTTGTTGATACATCATACGTTCGGGAGATGATAAAAACTTAATGGGAAGTCGTAATCCATGCAGACTCCAACCTGAAATACTCATCTAAAACCGAAAGTAAATCATCCCCATGGATTTCAATAGAAAATACACGTTGATTATTGAGCAAATGGCATGTGTTGCCCATATCACTAATGGGCAGCATAGCAGCCATCAAAATGTAGGTATTGCCAAAACGTATGTATGCATTTGAAACGCTGCCTATTTTAATCCCAAGCAATGAACTGAGAACCCTACAGGCAGCGTTCATGCGTTTCATATGGGCTCAGGGCAGACATCGTATTTCCAAATCCGTATTACTGACCAGCAGATCCTGAGGGCACTTACATATATTTAAATATTATATGGCTGCACAATTACGAAGAATCCCGGCATGGTCTTCTCTGTTTGCATATGCTAGGTGGCTGGAAATAGAGAAACTATGGCTGGCGCCCATTCACCCCAATGTACTCCTTTGGTCCACTTCGCATGTTAAGATAGATGAGCCTCTGTTGGGTCCTATGGCCCTGACTAGGCAGATTTGGCATGCCTGTTACAAAACTGTGCTCAAAGTTTTTGCCTATGACGTCATTTTTGTTTCAGCCTATGCTTCCTGATAGCATACAAGGTCTGCAAATGAGACCTTGGTTTGAGAAGCGTTTGTTTAGGTTGGCAGATGTGGTGGATCATAGAACTAGGGAGAACCTTCCGTTTGATGTGTTATGTGAAAAATGTGATATGTCGGCTAGCAGTCACTATTCATACTCTGCTGTTTTCTATAAAAATGTTGGCCATATGACTATTGCAGTTTCCATCCCCACTAATTTTGAAAAACTCTGCAGGAGCGGCTCCTCCAGTAAGGGGCTCATCTCTGCTATATAACAACTCTTGCTGGATCCTGATCCAACAATTACTCCCAATCATTCACATTTGAGGAAGTGGGAATCATACTTGGGAGTTTCTGTTCCATTGGAGATGTGACAAGTGATTTGGACACGGTCATCTTCATGAGTCATCTTTAAGTAAAACCAAATTAAGCTTTTTAGGAAGCTTTCACACAGCGCAGTTTTGGTGCAGTTTTAACTGCGCTCCAATTGAACTGCCTTTATTACCAGCAATCTTCCTTCACTTCTCTAAACTATCTGGAAAGTGAGTAATCCGTGTGCTTGCAATCCACAAGACTTCAAACACTGTAATTGGTTACTTACTTGAAACACCTTTCCAAACAATTTAGACAACTGGAAGAAGCTGCTGGTAATAAAGGCAGTTTAATTGAAGCGCAGTTAAAACTGCACCAAAACTGCGCTGTGCGTTTTTGGTACGCTTTTGATGCGGTTTTTGGATGTGTTTTTTGTGTGCAGAAATACACAGTAATTAATGTATTACCAGCAAGCTTCTTTCACTCATGTAAACTGCTTGGAAAATGAGTAATCAATTAGTGTGTTTGTATCCACAAGACTTCAAACACAGTCATTGATTACTTACTTGAAACACCTTTCTGAACAATTTAGACAACTGAAAGAAGCTTGCTGGTAATAAAGGCCGTTTAATTGGAGCGTAGTTAAAATTGCACCAAAACTGCACTGTGTGAAAGCACCCTTATGTTCTGGTATCACACCCCCTCCTTACCCCATACAGCCCTATTGGACAGAGGTTGGGAAGGTATTGAATAAGGTTATGGGCACCCGGATTCTCCCAGGACCCCTGTATTCTTAATGTTCCCCTTGGTAGGTTACCCTGTAATCAGTCAAGATTGTTATTGCATATGGCCAAATGTTTAATAGCCAGAAACTGGAAAAGTCCGAATCCTCCTTCTCTGACAGAATCACATTAAAGATATAAGAGAGATGGAATACCTCACGGCCCTCTTGAGTGGTAAAATGGACCAATTTGGTGATATTTGGAGGCCTTGGGATGCTTACATAATATCTTACCATGAATAATTCCCGTTAGTAGGAGTCCTGGGATGGGACGCAGGAATGCACCTAGTGGTCCCTCAGTATTTGTTCCCCCACTTATGTTTCTTGTCTATTTTTCTATATGTTGTGTTGATGGTTTATCTTTTTCTTTTACTTTTTCCTTTTACTCTTCTATGGAGACAAACTGGGACTTTATTGATGTATTAAGGCGCATCCAGATTACAGTTTTTCTAGCAATAACTAGTTTAGGATGTTGTAAACTGTGCCATGCCGGGATATTATGTCTCTGTGTATTATGGAGGTTGTCGATTATATTATATTGGTTATTGTTCATGCATATGTATTCTCGAATGTTTGTTTCATTTCTGTGATGTCTTCTTTAATAAAAAAAACACAGTTGATCCAAAAAAAAGACAACGCATATTGTGTGGGAAAAACAAATTAGAACATGTTCATTCCTCTGTCGTATTCCACATGCGGATTCATGTCCAAAACCCCATAGACATGAATGGGATTTGTTTTCTGACTGGAAATCCGCCGAAAACAAAAAATAACCTAAAATCCTTAAGAAATTCCCTTGAAAACCATTAAAAACCGAGCTGTCCGACAGTTTTCAGCGGTAGAATCCGATGAATACATTTTTGCCAACGTCTGGGTGTGCCCTTAAAAGTGGTATTGCAAAGCAAGATACAAAATCCTGGGACGGAAGCAAAGTCTGAGGTCAGGGAAAGCAGAGGTCAATCTATACATTAATATAGTCATGGGTCAGGGCAGATAGCAATCAGGTTACAAAGTCAGTAAACCATCTGTGGTTCATCCAAATATTAGGAAAATCATCTTAATGTACTGGACGGGAACCAAGAAACTTGTTACTTAGGCAATATGAAGGTGGCAGAGGCTGGTGAAAGTGGGCAACAATGTATTTGGCTCTTGCGGGCAATTTAAGAGGACATGTTCAGTAGCGACCAGGAAATAGGACATCCACCATATTAGGCACCTAAGCATCTGGTGTCTTCTTCCATTTACCAATAATGCATCTGGTTAATTTCATCCTGGCCTTGATTATAAATCTTGTACATTCTCCAATTATCCTTCAACCATGTACAGGGGCTCTAGTCACTTTAAACAATAAAGCTTTGATGTCTGTGGTGGCACAGTGTAAATGTAATTTGGATGCATACAGTAGGACAATTTGGTTATTTTACTACACAGTCAAGTCACATAATTATGACCACTAGTTAATATTAAAGGGGTCATGTGGGACTGGGGTTCTAGGCCCACGGTGAAGTTGATCTAGGGGCCCACCAGTTGAGCGTTTCTGGGGCCCACCGGTGGAGTTTTTTTTTGGGGGTCCCCCCTAAAGCTTGTAAATGACTGTAAGCCCCCCTATACCTCTTTTTGCTTTCCCTCTTTCTAATGTTTTTTTTTTCCCCTCTTCTGGGGTTATAAGCATTTTAAAAATCAATTTTAGGTCCCTGCTCACGGCCCACCAGGGGTTTCCCAAACCCCCTGTGGCCCAGTCCAAGCCTTTCAGAGTAACCACGCGTGCAGTAGTACAGCAGCTATACGGCGGGGGAGTAAGGTCCCCCGGTAGTTTGTCAAAAGGAATTGGGCGCTAACTCCCCAGTGCGGGAGGGTCCTGGACCCAAACAAAATGTTCAAGGTGGTCCCCCAGATGCACAGTTAGTGTCACGGTCCCTGCCAGGGACCGTCAGCGTGTCCGTGCCTGTCTTGTCTCCACTGTGGCTCCTGGCTCAGGGGTCTCAGCGGCCTGTTTCCCTGTTTGCTGCGAGTGTGTCCTTGACTTACCACCCTCGCCCCTGCTTCCCCTTAGTCCTGTGAGCCCCGGCATCCCTAGGCGCAGCCCCAAACTTCCTGCCCTTTTACAGTTCTGTGTCCTTTTTCCCTTCCCTCGCCCTGTGACCCCTGGTATAAGAGGAACGTTTTTCCCTTGTTCTGGTTAGTTCATTTTTTGCCTGTTTTTGCATTCTTTTCAGTCCAAAACCCCTGCCCCCGTCCTGGGTCTGCTAGTCAGTGCTTAAACCCTGTGATCCTTTAGTCAGTCTGTGCAGTGCTCAGAGCCCTGACCCCCCTTTTTGTCCTTGTTCCTGCCAGTTTCCTGCTGTTTCCCCCTGTGTGGTACCTACCTGATTCCTGCTGTATTCCTCCGTTGTAAACCCTTTTTATTTTCCCGTTGGACTTCCTTTTCCTTTTTCCTGCTACCCTGCTTTTGCATACATTACCTGAGTTACCTGTCGCGGGGACTTTCCTGCCACCACCTGGGCCGGGAAGGGTTTTCCCAGTTTTCCCGCTACCATCGCTCCCCGGGTTGGGTTCCTGCCTGCACCTCGGCGTCACTGTGGTTACCACTCAGGGGTAGCGACCTTTGGGTTTCCCCCAGCAATGCCGTCCACCTTGCGGCCGGTCCCGTGAAGACTGAGGGCCCCTTAGACTCCGCTCCCTGGAGTGGTCCTCCATCTTTACCATCTCACCCTCAGTGATCACAGTGGATCCGTACACCCGTTTACCGACGATCGGCGCCTCAGCGTATACTGTTACCACCGGATCTTAACAGTTAGATTCAAGTCTGATGGATTAGGTGGCCTGGGTAGTACTTGAAAGTCTTGTTCCAACCAGTGTCAAACATTTTTAGCCATGTGGTGTGTTTCATTGTCTTGCTGGAAAACCAAATCCACCCAAAAGAAGAGCATAAGCTTTGGAGAGTGTTTTGGGGATCTAAAAGTTTTTCTACCCATATCTGTTGCAAGTGCCTTCCACATTGATGAGTAGTCCAGAGAATGCCATGAAAACATTCCCCAGACCATAACGCTGTCAACATCAGTTTGTGTTCTTCCAGCAATGGTTGCAGGGTGTTTGTTCTCTGATGTTTCTAACCTGATACACCAACATCCAATCATTTGAGGGAGCATAAAAGGTGACTCATCGGAGAAGGCAATCTTTTACCATTCATTTTAAAAATTTGAAAAATTGACGACTTTTCTGCTAATTCCACCTGATTAGCAGAGGTGCAGTGACAATCGTTGCTCCCGGGTCCCCTATGAAAATAGGGTTTTCTAATTGTTGTTTTAGACACTCGGTAGCCCCCGGGTTTTTTTAGGAAGTGGTACTTTGCTGTCTTGGTTTCTTTCCAACCCCCACGGGTCTTCGATTTTGTTCACCTCTCACTTCAATGGCACATGGTGCTCTGCAGCTTCCACGTTGCTTTTTTGCATTGGCACCAACTGTCCAGTCACCTTATACTTTCACAACAGCAGCATGCCAACAGTTTATAAACTGCACAGTTTCAGAAATATTGCTACCCTTAGCCTAAAAGCTAATTATCATCCTTTTTTTCAACTCTGATAAATCGCCCCTTTTATCGATGACCGTATTGAGAAATATGTGTGCCAACAGCCTATCACACAACGTATATTCCCACCAAGCCAGCACATGACACTTGACTTCCTTCATGGGCTATGCACTGCTGCCATCAAAAGTAGGAAGTGGTCATAATAAAGGGACTCAACTGTGTAGATGTCATATTGATTGTGATTACAGCTGTCTTCTAGACTGGATTAGCAGATTCTATTACAAATTCAATATTTCATTTTCCGGCTTTTTTTCATAATTCCCCATGTAATTTTTACAGTTCGTGATTGAAGGTTTAAATAATACAATGGTTCCTCTGCAGGCTGTGGTTCTTAGATTTTTACATACATTAAATGGCTTATTAACGTGCAGGAGGGAAGCATATTTCTTAAAAAAGGAGCAAAATGTCAGCTGTGCAGGTGCAGCAATGAGCGTTTCATTCTCCTTACAAAGACCTGGATGAATTAATGTTCATGCCTCCTGCAAAAATAGGCAATCAGAAGATAATTTTCCTAATTCTGAGCTGGCTGTATTTATAGGACTCTTCCGGAGGCTACGTGCACTCTTACATGTGTAGCTGTACTATGCACTGGGGATGCCTTCAGTTCTCTCTCTAATATTACACTACTCCGTTATTGCCTCTTTCACATGTACATTTAGAAGTTACCAGAGAGGAATGTCTATCCTGTTAACTAGTGTAAAAAGCAATCTCACTCTGTCGTATTGTTCCCACTGTGCAGATGTCACATTGTGTCATTTGGCAATGGCATGATTTAAAGGAAGGATTCGCCCATAGTTAAAGGGAATGTATCAGAGAAAAAACAAATTTTTTTAAATCGGGTTTTTAAATTGAAAAATTTTTTTAACTGTCTTTTTCAAATACAAAAATTTCCCTGAAAAGGTGTAGCACTGTATTCAGAAGAAAGGATCTCTGTGTTGCTTACCATGAACAGTCCCTCTAGGGTATGTTCACATGACTGATTCAGACGCTGAAATTTCAGTGCTGCATTGGCGTCATATCCTTGTCGGAAAATATAAACCTCCCAACCGTCCCGTTTTTGGGGGCGGGCCCAGCCCCTTTTGGGACCCTTTTCCCGCTGCCCCGAGAGGGGCCGGGGGGTATCCCGATTTTTCGGGTGTGCCCCGGGGACCCCCGGGGCCTGTCCCTGAATCCCAAGGACTCTGTGTGCATTTTCGCATACAGTTTTTCGCAAAAACCGCCCCTTGTAAGGGGTCTCTCTCCCTAACGGGGGACGGTACAGGAGGCGGGGGCCCGCAGGGGCTTCGTCACTGGCTGCAGGAGGTTTGGGCCCGCCCCCCAGCTACATTGATCAATGTGACTGGGGGGCCAGAGGAAAGCGCAGAAATGTAGGGAGAAGAAAGCAAGAGGTATGTATCCCTGATGACTTCTCCTGGCCACCCCTTGTTTCCCCGCAAATTTGGGCAAAATATCTTAGAATTCCCCCACATTTCCCAAAACCTCCCCCACTTTCCCCACCTATGTACAAACTTCCAGGGGGGGGTGAGAGGTACAGACCATACCTTAAAAGACAGTCCCTTTTAAGGGGGGTGGAAGGGGAAAAAGATTTTAATCCCTTGGAGGGTTGTGCTTCAGGTTTTTGGTGTACCCCTCAGAATTTATGGTTTCCAAGGGGGTAGGTAAGGCTTTTAGGAAGTAGGTACACATGGCCTCAGGGAGGTAAAAGATCAAAGGGCCCCAAGTAGGTTTGGTTTAAAGGCCCGGTAGGTAATAGGGCTTTGGAAAGGAGGTTTGTAAGGCCCCAGGGAGGTTTGGTATCCCCAGTTAGGTAGGTTTTTTAGGCTTCTGAAAGGGAAAGGGTTTCGACCCTTGGAAGGAAGGTTGGGAAAACCTTTAGGAAAAAAGGGGCCGGGTGGGAATAAAAACAGCCCCCGGCACCCAAAACCCCACCAGCCCAAACAATTCCCCTTAAAAAATTTTCCCCTTTTTCTTTTCCCTGTCGCCCCTTTCTAAAATAAGCAACCCCTATAAAGGTGCTTTCACACGGGGCGTTTTTGGGGTTTTTTTTTGTGCGAAAAGGAAAAAGCAGTTAATGCTAAATTTCTTCACAAAAAAGCATAAAAAAAACGCCCAAAAAAAGTTCGTGTGAAAGCCCTAAACCCAAACAGGAAAGAAAATTTGGGGCAGAGAAACCCTCATACAGAGTCAAGGTACATTTGGGGTTTTCAAAACGGGACAAGCCTACACCCGAAAAATCTTTTATAAATGGGGAGACTTCTTAATTTTTTAAAAAAATTTCCTTTTTATTTCCCAAAATTTTTCAAATCCCAAAATTTTTTTGGGCCCTATTAAAAAAAACGTAGGTAAAATAATAGAAGCAAAGTAGTATAATTATTGTTTTTTTTTGATTCCAGCTTTTGAGCTTTTTGAAGCCAAAAACTCCCGGGGGGGATTGTCAGGGACCCAGAATAAAAGCGGGCCCCATTTCAGAGCGACGGGTTTGAAAGGGCAGCCTCCTTTGTTAAAACATGCGTTTGTGTTGTTATTGTTTAAAAAACCCCAAAAAGTAAGTTTTAAAAACAAAAAAAACCCAAAAATTTTGAACCGATAGGGCCCGGTATGTGGGTGAAATTCTACAACCTTTGGTTAAAAGAAAGTACAAGGGTTTTCAGGAATTTCTAAACAATTCCCTTTTTTATATTGGGACCTCGAAGTTGGTCCAGATGATTGGCTGGGGCACTGGATTTAAAAAATTTTACTGTACACTAATATTTTCCCTATGAGGGAAGGGGGGGAAAAAGATTTGGAATGTTTGAAAGTAATCCCAAATTTTAAGCAATTCCTTTAAATTTAATTTTCTCATGTCATTATTGGATGTCATATTGACAAAAAAAAATTTCAGATTTGGCAGTGATGGGGTCCCCTGTGGCTCCAGGATATGCTAATCTATTTGTGGCAATGTTGGAGAAGATCCACATTTTGGTACCCAAATATCAGGCTAACATTATTTTTATGGCGTCGCTATGTCGACGACATTTTCCTGTTCTGTCGTGGGTCAGAAAAGAGTGGATGAATTTGTTACATTTATATTAATGGCTTTGCCCATCTCATCAAATTACAATAAAAAAAAGAACAAGAAAGGGTAGAATTATTTGGATGTTCTGGTAACAAAAAAGAGAATAGGCTAAGGTCTACTTTTTTTCAAAAAAGATTGATCGTAATAATCTACTCCATCGTCAAAGTTTTCATAACCCACCAGTGTTCAAAGGTATATTAAAAGGTGAGCTCATTAGAGCAAGACGGATCTGTTCCGATGAAGATAAGTGGGCCAGTTGTAAACAACAGATATCAGATAAATTTGTTAGTAGAGGTTACAATCAAGAAGAGGTTAAACGGGTAGCATATGAGGTTTTATAATTTGAAAAGAGAAGAACTATTATGCCCTAAGATTAAGTCTACACAGGATAAAATTTTGTTCGTGTTCCCGTATGATAGGCATTCCGATATGGTAAGGAGAGTTATTTCAAAACATTGGCAAATCGTAGGTAGTGATCCAGTGTATGGATCACTGTTTAAGGAATTCCCAAGGTTCATTTTTAAAAAAGGACGTTCATTGGGTGAAATTAGGATTTTTTTTAAATTCAAATATGTAACACAAGCAGAACGGTTAAAAAAAAAAAAGAAGGGCACTTTTCCCCGGGTTTTGGGGCTTGAACTGTTGCTTTATTAGAGGAGCTGTATAAGCACCCATGAATGATTCTGACATTAAAGGGGTTGTCCATTTTGAGTTTTGCCCGCGTGTCCCCGGTAAGTTGAAATGAGGGGGTGCTTCTTGGGGTTTTCTTTTGCTCCCCCCTTTCCCCTCCCAACCCCACAGGGAGTAATAATTCAATTTGGGGGGGGGGGGGGGGTTTGCTCTCAGTTTCATGTGTGGGCCTGCCTAGGTCTGTTGAGGAAGGGGCTGATTATGAGGTAAGAGGAAGGTGAAGTGGTGTGCTAAAAAAGAGCGGAGGGCATGGTTCTATATCCCCCGTTGCTTCAAGTCTCACATCTCCAGCAAAAAACAAGGGGAGGTTCTATTCTAGGATGTTACTAATACTGGAGAAATAAAATTTACATGCCCCCCGATTGAAGTATTAGTATAGCCAAGTTAAAAATATAATGTTTATAGTAAAAAACAGGGCACTTCTGTCAATCTATTGTGTAGAGAGAGGAGGAAGCAGGGACACACAGGGTTTTTTCGGCAGTAAGGAACAGACCCGAGTTTCCTCCTCCCCCCTCCGAAGCTTTGTGTGGGAGGGGCTCTCTGTCAATGCTTCAAAGGTGATGAGTCATTCAGAGAAGCGTAAGATAAGGTAACAGGAGGGTGCTATAGAAATTTGAGGAGCTGATGTAGTAATACTAACATGGGCTAGTCAATCAGTAGGTCCATTTGTAATGAACTTATTTTGCAAAGCACTTCTGTTTTTTTAAAGATTCTTTAAATTAAAACCAACATATGTAAGCGAGACAACTCTTTAACATCAGGGATTATTTTACATGCAATACCGCCCAGGTGATTTATTTAATTAAATGCCCTTGTGGTATGGTCTATATTGGTCAAACGAAAATACCTATTAAGGTCCGTCTAAATGAACACAGATCTAGCATCCGCTTGTTTAAAAATAAAACCCTTAAAAAAGAAAGTGATAGTGATACTATTAAACAGTTTGGTGAATCCACTCTTGCCCGACGCTTCTGTGAACCTAACCATGGAGTAAGTGAACTCCGCTGGTGTGTGTTGGAGCATGTGGAACGTAAGGAGACAAGAAGGGGTTAAAATTGCCTGTTAAAAGGGGAAAAGCCTTCGGGGTTTAAAACAGAATGCAATCCCCTGTTTCCCAAAGGGTTAAATGAAATATATAGTCTTAAAGTTTTTTGAAATTTTTGGGTGAAACCCTATTTGTTTTTAGGGTTTTTTTTTATATTTAAAGTTTTGGGTTTTTAAAGAAAATAGGGCATAACTAGCATGTTTGGGAAAGGAGGCGTGTCCTTCAAAAAACGTCGCTCTGATTTATGCGGGCCCGCTTTTGGGGGCCCGTCTCTGGTTTATCCCCCCCGGGGATTTTTTGCATCAAAAAGTTTCAAAATGCGGGAAATTTTTGAATTTTAAAAGTATACTATTTTGCTTCTTTTAAAACCCTTTGTTTTTTTTTAATTTGCCCTTTAAATGTTGGATTTGTTACGTTTTTTTAAAATTTTAAAAGAATTTGTTAGTTTTTTAAGAAGTCTCCCAATTTATAAAGATTGTTCCCGGGTTTTTTTAGAGTGGGGTGGGGTAGCTCATAGGGAAAGGCTTGATTATTTGGGTTAGCTATGGGTTTTGGTTTCTTTTAAATTGGGACAAGCCTAAAACGGCCTCTTAAAAGCACCAAATAACCTAAAAACACCCCCCTTTCGGGATCCCATTTAATCAGGTCTCCATCAAATAAATTTACAGCATTTTGATTAACCCCAAAAATTTAAAATTTAAACCCCTGGGATCGGGGACTCACAGGAAAACGTCATCTTGGGGGAAAGTTGTTTCTTCTCCTTTTTTTCTCCACCCCCCGGGGACCCAAACCCTATGAGTCTTCCCGGGATTTCGTTCCCTTTAATTTTTTTTTTTCTTTTCCGAAACCTATCCCCAATGTTTTTTCCCGGGTTTCAAACTTGCCCCCTCCCAAAATTTTTCCAAATTATTTTTTGACTCCTTTCTTTTCCAGCATTTTCCCTATAAATTCCCCAAAAACTCTGTACAAATCCTACCCCAATAGAGCCCCAAATTTTAAAATAGTCCCCCTTTTTTGGTGCCCCACACGTAATTGTACCCCAAACGGTAGGGGTGGGACCCTAAAAATTTAAAAATTTTAAAAAAATATCAGATAAGTGGCATGTAAATCGGTAGCCTCATTTTTGGTAGGTTTAAAAGGCCTTCCCCCTTTTTATTGGTAATTTGGGACAGGGCCTACCCCTGTTATTAGGCCAAAGGTTTAGTTTAGACACCCCAAAGTAAATGGGCCAGGTAGTGGGGGCTACCCCCAAAATTTAACCGGGTTTTAGTTTGGGGCTCCCCCAAGTAACTACCCCAAGGTAGCTGGGGGCGGGCCCCAAAGTAACTAGCCAGGTAGCTGGGGCCCTGCCTAAAAGTAATTGCCAGGGGAAGGGGGTTTCCCCCCAGTAACAAGCCAGGTAGCTGGGGCTGCCCCAAAGTAATTTGTAGGTAGTGGGGCCCGGGGGGGGCCCCAAAGTAACAACCGGGGTAGCTGGGGGGTTTCCCCCAAATTTAAACTAGCGGGTTTTTGGTGGGTTTCCCCCCATTTAACATGCCGGGTAGCTGGGGCTGCCCCAAGAAAAATAGACGGGTTGGGATAGGGTGCCCAAGTAATTACCCGGGTTTGCGGGGGCTGCCCCCTGGGGCCATTTACCCAAGGTAATGGGAAACATTTTTACCCAGGTAAGGGGGGCCGGGGCCCAAATTTTGCCGGGTTTTTTTGGGCCGGGCCCCGGGTTACCCAAGGAAATTTGGGCCAGGGTTTTTTAAAAGGGTAAGGGGAAAAAGGGGGCCTTTTTTCCCAGGTAAAGGGGGCCCAGAGTTCTTTAGCCGGGGTTTGGGGCCGGGCCGTTAGCCAGGAATTTTGGGCCCGTTACCCGGGTTTAAGGGGCCCGGGGGTGGGCCATTTAAAGCCAGGTTTTAAGGGGGCCCGGGGCCTGTTAGCAGGAAAGGGGGGCCAGGGCATTAAAGGGGGGCCGGGGGCCCCAAGTTTGCCGGGAAAGGGGGCCCCGGGGAATACCCGGGTTTAATGGGGGCCAGGGCCAGTTAGCCGGGTTTAATGGGGCCGGGGCCCAAAGTTACCCCGGGTTCCAAAAGGGGGCAGTAATTATTTAAAAAAAATTTATTTTTATATAAAAAAAAATTTATTTTCCTGCTTTCCCCTTTTCCCTTTCCTTTTTGGGAGCGGCCCTGGCGGGCCGAGTGTGGGCTCCCGGAGCAGGTGCACTATGACGTCATAAATTCGTGGGGCCTGCCCTGCGGGAATCCTGGGGGCTTAGCGCCCAAAAGGGGCCCCGGTCGCGTGTGCAAAGTTGGGGCCCCTGTAGCTGCGCCGGACTGGGGGCCCCGGGGGGGGGGGGGGGTGGGGGGGGGGAAACCCACCGGCCCCGGGGGGGCCTTTTCCGGGAGCTGAGCTGGGGCCCCAAACTGGGCGGACACCCGGTTTCCCCCTAGGGGGCTTTTGGGGCCCTTGCCAGGGGGGGGAAGGGTTTGTTTAGGCCTGAGGTTGGTTTAGGTCCCCCACCAGGTATGTTTGCCCTTTTTGGTGGGGTAAATGGGGGCCCCAAAATTTTTCGCTTTTGTTTTTTGGCCCGGGGGAATTTTTTGCGGGTTTTCTTTTGACAAAATTTTTTAAAAAAGGGGTTTAAATGTGGGGGGTCTTTGGCCATGACATGTCTTTGGGGGGAAAAATTCACTTTGTAAAATCCCCTAAATCACTTTCTTTAAGTTTGTGGTCATATCGTGTCCGCAAGTTGATGCAAGCGGACGGGGTTTAAGATATTCTGTTTCCCCTGGGGCAAAAAAGGGCACTTTGCCCCCTTTAAATAAAAAATTAAAGCCCACTCTTTCCCCTCGTAGCCCTTTTTTTTATTTTTGGGAAATTTAAGGGCCCGCCTTAGGGGTCACCTACCTTCGCCTACTTTTCCCCCGCCCGGGAAACAAAAGCGGTTTTCCCAATGTCCCCAGTTTAATTCAGGAAGGATTTTGGTGATCTGTTGTTTTCCCAACAAAAAATTCTCAACTGCCCACCCAAAAAACCAAACTTTCCCAAGGTCGTCGAGGGAAAACAATAACCCGTTTCAGGCTTAAGAATTGTTTTTTTATTTTACAATTTTTATTTTTTTAAAGTAGTAAAACAAAAGTTTTTTAAATTTAAAAATTTTTGCCATATTCCATTTCGATCCCCCAAAAAACAGATAAAAGGGGTTTTCCAAATTCCTTAAAAAAACTCTAGAAGGGCTGGGCAGAGGAAAA
Organism: Phyllomedusa bahiana; assembly: GCA_025379985.1. Taxonomy (NCBI): domain Eukaryota; kingdom Metazoa; phylum Chordata; class Amphibia; order Anura; family Hylidae; genus Phyllomedusa; species Phyllomedusa bahiana. Next base: position 34,121 of record JAODAL010000537.1, on the reverse strand, counting down.
AATTTTAGAAAAGAAATTTCAACTTGCCTTTTAAGACCTGTTGTTCTAGCCCCTAGGTTCTTTTGCCGGTGTTGTAACCGCATTTGGTCATGTGTCGTTTGGCAGCCAATCTTTACACCCCCTTGGTCACGTGAGCTCATAAAAGGGAAGAGAGGGCAAAGGGCCTGTGAACCCCTAAGTGTTTTGTTTTTCGACCGGGGGCAGTGGGAAACAAGAAAAGAGGGGAAACTTGAAGGTAAAGTTTTTTTTTTTTTAATGTTACCCCCTTTTCCAGGTTCTTAAAGCTTTTTTAAGGGGATGTTTCCCCCCCATTGATTTTTAAAGGGCTTTGGTTTTGGATATGCCTTTCAAAAATCTGTTTGGGTTTACAGGTTCCCCTCTTTTTACTCGGGCCCTAGGGGGAAATTTTTGTAGAGCCAAAAACCTTTCGTTTCCCCTTTGTACGGGGCTCCTCCCTAGAACGAAGGGGAGTCATTGACAATTTTCAAAGGCTCTTTTTTCGGGAAAAAATTTACTTTTTGGGGGTTTTCTTTCCCCAAAAAACAGAAAAGGGTCCTAGTGGTGGGAATGTTCCTCCACATAAATAAACCCCTTTTTCATCCCCCCATGGGATTTAAATTATCCCAAAACCACCCATGCCCTTATAACCCCCTTTCAAGTGAATTTTTCCTCCACAACCCCACCACCATACAGTGATGAAAATTACCCACTTTTAAACCTCAAAAATTTTAACTGATTAATACCGTCAAACCATGTTCACATAGCACCCCCCACAAAAGTGTTTAAATCAAAAAACCCATAAAAAGTCTGTGGGGGGAAAAACCCCCCTTTTTAATAAATTTTGGGTAAAACCCCTTTAACAGGTTTTTTATACCGTTTTTTTGGGGTGGGGGAAATAAAAACGAAATTTGCTTTATTTTCCTTTTCCAAAATTACCAAACAAAAAATTTAATAAGGTTTCTTAATAAAGGGGAGCATGAAATGGGTAAAAGATTCTTCACTAGGGCGATACCATGTAGCATAACTTCTAATATTGGTAAAAGGGGAATAGTTTTTATTAGGAAAAAGCATGGGGTTTTAATTTTTCGTACTTTGTGGTGGTTTTTTAGGGTCATGGTGTTGTGGTATTATTTATTCCTGTGGTGGGGGATATGTTGTGGGTATTATTTAAACAATGTGTGGTGGTGAATTTTGGTAAAATTATTCATTATTATTTTGGTGGTGATAGGGGGGTCATGGTTTTGTGGTAATTTATTTTTTGGCACTATGCAGTGGTGATTTGTTTGGGCATGATTTGGGGGGTATTTTTTCCCCTAATGGGGTTTTAAAAACCCCAGGGCCTTTCAAAAGGGCCCCTTTTTCCGGGTGGCCCACGTTTTAGGTTGTCTGAAAATTGGCCAAAGAACCTGGGTGATTCTGTGAGTGACTGGGGGGAAAAGGTTTCAGTGGTCGGGTGAGACCCAAAAAATTTAAAACTTTGGCTTTTAAATAAACTGCCCTGTTTGGGGGAAGGAGAAAAGCTTTTCCCTTTACCCAAAAAAACACCATCCCCCCTGTCAGCAGGGGGTGGGAAAACATTTTTGTTTTGGGGGGTGTTTCTCTGCTAAGGGGCCAGGGAAAACTTCACCCCATCAAAAGGGAGGAATGAATGGATATATTTTACCATAAAATTTCCCGAGTGACAAAACCTCCCCTTTTTTTTCCCCCAAGGGGCATTAAAATTTGGTTTGTGCCCCGGGTTTTCCAGCAAAAAAATGACCCAAAAATACAACAAAGGAGTGGCTGAAAAAAAAAATCACATTAAGGTTTGGAGTGGCTAGCCCGGGCTCCAGCCTTTATTCCCATGGAAAAAATTATGGAGGGAATTTTAAGCTCCGGGGTTTCCAAAATGACAGCTTCAAAATTTAATAATTTAGAGGTGTTTTGCAAAGGGGAGTGGACCAAAATTCCTCCTGCATGGCGGGGTTTTTAAACCCCAAAATCAACCACAAAAAACATCTGATGCTGGCTTGCCAAACAAGGGTTTTGCCACCCCGTATTTTAAATCTTTTATTCCAGGGGGTCTTATTTTTTAATTACTCACCAAAAGGGAAAAAATTTTATATTAATTTTTACAATGTGATTTTCGGGGTTTTTTTTTTTGGATATTCATTCTCAAATTTTTTTAAAAAAAACCCGCCCCCTTAAAAATTTTTAGCTGTTTTTGGGGACATGTAGGGTTTTTTCGCCCGTCGGGGCGACCTTTCCGGGCCCGGGTTTTGGCGAAAAAATTTCGGGCCCGATTTATGTTTGGGGATTGGGGGGGGGGCCCTATTTCATTTTTGCTGCGCTTTCAAACCCGCCAGTGTTTGGGGGCGCAGGGGCGGGGGCTTTGGCGCAGTGCGGCGGGGTCCCCTATGATTCGCCCCCCCGAGGTAAATTAAATCATTTCCCCTAAAATTGTTTAAAATAACCGCGCCTCGCCGTTTTTGTGGGGCGCAGTGCGGGGAAAGGGGGGCAGGGGACGGCGTGCGACCCAATTTTTTGCCGTTTCCCGGGGGGGTGCGCTCATTTCATGCGGGGAAAAAATCCGCCCCGCCCCCTCGCCAGTGTGTGGGGCACAGTGCGGAACTTAGGCGTAGTGCGGGACTGCGCCGAAGATGTATTCCGATTCGAGCCAGGCTGGAAAACAGCGAGAAATCATTAAAGATGTCCGTGCAGAGTATGAATAAAAAAAATCGCCTTTATAAAAGCTTTTAAAACATTCTCAGAAAAAAACTCAAACCTCAAAATAAAAAATACATTAAAAAAATAAACTTTCCAAAATCTAGAACAAATCAAGAATTAGGATATTGGAAATTGCGGGAAATTACAGTAATTCAAATTCTGAAAGCTATTCTCATTGGTCGGCAAAAACTGGCAATTTCGAATAGGAGCGACAGTGAACCATTAAACCTATGGAGAACTATTGACCAATCAGAATCAAAGGCGGGGACAGTTCAAAATACAGTAAAAATGCAGAAAAAGAGCTGATTGGTGAGCTGCGGGGGTTGGCTATCTAGCCATCAGAATAGGAGTGCAGGGACCAATTATAGCCTATGGAAAAGTTGTGACCAATCAAAATCAAAGGCGGGACAATTCAAAATACAGTAAAAATGCTGAAAAGAGCTGATTGGTTGAGCTAGCGGGGGCTTGGCTATCGCAGCCAATCAGAGCGCGAGCGACTTGTCCCATTGTAGTCTATGGAAAGATCGGCGCAATGAAATCTCAGCTCTCAGCGCCGTGCGGCATGGAGTATGATTAAAAAAATAATTTTTTTATTAGTTGTAAAATATTCTCTGAAAAAGAGCTGAAACCTTCTATAAACATAAATCATTAAATCCGAAAACGCGTTTGTCGCCGAGACCGGCGCTACATAAGGAATTGCAATAGAGAGAATTGCCGGGAAATACAGTAATACAATTGGTCAAGCTCTTCTGATTGGTCGGCAGAAGCCAGCCAATCAGAATAGGAGCGACAAAGACCCATTATATCCTATGGAGAAGTTTTGACCAATAAAATCAAAGGCGGGACAGTTCAAAATACTGTAAAAATACAGAAAAGAGTGATTGGTAAGCTAGCAGGGGCTTGGCTATTGGGCCCCAATCAGAGCGCGAGCTACTTCTCCCTTGTGGTCTATGGGGGAGATGGCCCCACTGAAATCTCGGCGCTCAGCGCGTGCGGCATGAAGTATTAATAAAAAACAAATTTTTTTTAAAGTGTAAAACATTATCAGATAAAGCGCTGAAACCTTCTATAAAAATAATTTAGTTAAAACCCGAACAACTCGTTTGTGCGTGATCGGCGCTACATAAGGAATTGCAATTTAGAGAATTGCCGGGAAATACAATAATTGTTTAAGCTCTTCTGATTGGTCGGCATAAACCAGCCAATCAGAATAGGAGCGACAGTGGCCCATTCTAACCTATGGAGGAGTATTGACCCAAACAGAATAGGAGTGACAGGGACCCATTCTAACCTATGGGAAATATTGACCAATCATTTTCAAAGGCGGGACAGTTCAAAATACAGAAAAAATGCAGAAAAGAGCTGATTGGTTGAGCTAGCGGGGGGGTCGTCCAACTTCCCAAATCAGAGCGCGAGCTACTTTTCATGGGTTTTCTAGGGGGGAAAAGAAATTCCGAGCGAGCTCCGTGATTGGCTAAGTTAAAAGAGGCGCGGTTATTTGGACCAATGGGAGAGCGAGCGACGCCCCTATGGGTTTTCTAATGCAATCGGGAATACAACAGTACATGGCCGAAATCAAATGAAAAGGGACTACGAAGTTGTGCCGATCTGTATATAAAATGATCCATAATTTTGGGGGGAATGAAAAAAAAAATTTTAATTCAATAAAATCTTTTTTTATTTCTTTATTTTCGGTAGCCACTGATCTATAGTATGAGTGTAACAAAAATAAAGAAATAAACATGATTTTATTGAATTAATTTTTTTTTCTTCTTTACCCCAATATTATTGTTCATTTTATATACACATCGGGACAACTTCTGTACTCTTATCATTTGATAACGGCCATGTACTGTTGTATTCCCGATTGCATTAGAAAACCCATAAGAGCGTCGCTCGCTCTTCTATTGGTCCATATAACCGCGCCTCTTTTAAGTTAGCCAATCACTGGGCTCCATCTGGTCACTGGAGTCCCGGCCACCTGATGGAGCAGGGCAATGCCCTTTGATTATGCCGTGGATACGGACCGCAACAATCAAAGGATTAAGTGGCAAGGATCGGAGGTTTCCTCTGTTTCCAGCCGCTTACAGAGACTGCCCTAGAAATGGAGCTGGTGACTACAGCTCTATTCCAAAACACAGCTGGGGGGCAAGGGAGAGCTGCAATACCCTCTTTCTACAGCGACGTCTTTTGGCGTCGCTGCAGAAGAACGACCTGTATCGGCCGCCATCAAAGGTGTTGGGCAGTCATTGATAATGGAGCTCAAGGGTGTACTTAGTTTCTACAACCTTCTTGCAACCCTCAACTGAATGTACATAATGTCATGGTAGCTGGGCGGAGCTAGTCATCAGATCATATTATGACATCAGCAGCAGCCTCTCCAGAGCCAATGACTGATATATACAGGGGACCTGTCAGTTGTGATGTTACAATAAGTGGGCGGGGCTGGAATCCTGAACATCCGCTTACATCATAATCATCTACGGAACCTTTAGAACCAGACAGGAATGTACAGAGAGGAGCCGTCCGCTCTCCTCTCCTGATTTACCAGATATTTCCCATAAAATAACAATACAACTAAAAAACTCTTAAACTATGTGGTTCTTCAATTATTTCTCCGGGAAAATGTGTAATACATTGACAACTGGGTGTTAATTTCATTTTATAAGGTGTGTCCCAAAATATTCTGACACTGCTGATTGGACAACATCAGACTGTGTAGGGATATATCCTATTTACAGAGAATAGTCCACCCAGTTGTCTATGGTCACACCCAGTTGTCTGTTTATTCATATATTTCCTTGAGGAATTACAGAGGAACGACACCACACAGAAGTCTAAGCTCTGCGACCTCATTTACTCAATATCAGGGGATGATAGGGGGACAGAAAAAAAAATGGGTTGGATATTTTTATATGGTGATTGAATGAATGAATAATTAAGTGGGCGGAGATTTGGTGGATAGATACATGAGGCGACAGGTATGAAAAGGGCTGCCTCAGTAGTATGGCGCCTCTTCAGTCTGAAAACTGGCGCATCCCTGTTCGCTCTATTTTTAACCATGTGCACTCCAATATCAGGTGCATTACAGAGCACACGCAGCTCTTTGTAATTCACCTGAGATCAGGGGCCGCGCTGGAGGCGCTACACATTTATGACTTTTGAACGGCAAATCCAGGCGCATTACTGCTTTTATATTGGTTTACCTGACTCTGAATTGTCGCTGTGTAGCCAGAAAGTGCTAAATCTATGACCCGCAGTAGAACAGGTTAATAGATTCAGCTCCAAAAATCAAACATGTCGCCCATGTTTTTTTTAGACAGACTGATAGGTAGATGGACAGGTGGAGGAGAGGGGTTTGGTGAGAGTAGGAGTTGATCAGGTAGAGGAATGAATGGACGGCGACTGACGGACTCAGATTATTACTTTAAAGGGAAGGTCCAACATTTATGAAATAACAAAAAGAGATAAAGGGACAGAGAAGCCCGGGAACACAGGAAAAAGACACAGTAGGAGCCTAAAAACCCCAGAGCCAGGACCTTCCCCCACTAACTGCAGACCCTCAAAAATTCTCAGCTTTTCCCCAGCTCCTTAAAATAAGGTATGTGATGTCATAATAACTGGGCGGGGCTAGAACTCAGGTAATACTGTGACATCCCCAGGTAATAACTAATGTATGCAGAGGAGCTGTCAGCTGTGATGTCATAATAACTGGGCGGGGCTGAAAGACAGATCATTCCATTACATCACAGGCAGCCGATGGATGGTGGAGGGATGGATGAAAAGAGATTGCCAGAATGATGGATAGTTTGCTGAAAGGATATATTAGAGAACAATAAACATTAAAATTCTTGTGTCTATGTCTCCAATGAATTTCTATAATATTATATCATCTCACCCGATATAATGGAGATGAGGCTGGAATTGTCTCCAGTATAAAGTGTCTGACAGCCCCAGGAAGTGACGAGCATCATTTTGGCCATAGTTATAGGCTGAGATGACAATATTGGGGTTATCAGATTAATAAGTAATGATGTTATATAACCCCACACAGGGAAAATAAAGAAGAACTCCTGCCCAAAGGGAAATATCATCAAGATATGCAAAACATGAGGGTCCAAAGGGTTTTGGAAAAGGGGGTCACTTGTTGACAGGTTGTTTCTGTGAACCCCTATAGAATTCACAGAGGGTAAGTTGCCAACCCTTTCCCTTTTTTAGTTTCATTTTTTTTTTCTTCCAACTTCCAAGACCCATAACTGTTTTACTTTTTTGTTAACATAGCCATAATAGGGCTTGTCTTTAAGTTGTATTTTTATGGTATAATTTAATAGTCATGTGTTGACCAGTTCATTAACCGTCTTAGGGTGTAACAGTGTTCAGATTTTTTTGGAAAGGTTCCAGTCGGGGAGGTTTGAGACGGGTTCCCTGAGGTTATGCTATAGAAGTTTGTAGGGCTTAATGTTGAAGGGTGTTATGGGCTAAGCTGTCCCCTGTATTTTTGTATTACACTGCATGTTATGGAACAAGGATACCAATATTATTGATACTTGTGTTTGTGCGTGGTCTTGGGCTTTTATAGTTGCTTAAAGCCACCCATGGAGTCTTTGAACTAAGGTTCGCCATTTTTTTTTAAATGTGGTTTATTCATTTAAAAGTTAAGTTTCATTATTTCCATTTTTTATATTGTTGTATTGGTGATGGTGTGGAGGTATTATTCAGTGACTTTGGTGGTGATATGGGTCAGGTGTGGAGGTTCATTCTTCACTATGTGGGGTAATATGTGGACATGGTGTAAAAAGGGATTATTCAGTCACTATTTTGGTAGTGAAATGTGGTCATGATGTTGAGGTATTATTGAGTCACTATGATGTGGTTGTGATATGTGGTAATAGTGTGTAGGTATTCAGTCACTATGTGGGGGTGATATTAGGTCATGTTGTGGCAGTATTATTTAGTCACTATGTGCTGGTGATATGTGGTCATGATGTTGATGTATTATTGAGTCACTATGTGGCGGTGATATGAGTCATGGTATTGTGGTATTATTCAGTTACTGTGGTTATATGTGGTCATGGTATAGTGGTATTATTTAGTCACTGTGTGGTGGTGATATGGGGTCATAATGTGGTTGTATTATTTTTTTTCAATTTTTAAAAAAAAAAATTTTTTTTTGTTTTTTTTATTTTTTTTACACCATTCACATTCCACACTTAATAACTTGTTAGATTAATTCTGCAGGCTATTACAGTCGTGTGGATACCTAATATGTGTAGTTTTTTTTGTGTGTGTAATGTATACACAATTATTTTTTATTAAATATTGACTTTTATTTTATTATTTATTTTATTTTATTTTTTTTTACACTTTTTATGTTTTTTCCTTTTTTTAAAAAAAAAAAAAAAGCCCATGAAGGGAGAACTGTTACTTTTTTTTTTTTACACTTAGTAATGTATTAGCATATTCATATATGTTAATACATTATAATCTGTGTCAGTCTGACACAGGCAGTGATCAGGGCAGCTCACAGTCTGCCCTGATTGCTGACTTCTTACACAGACAGCCCTGGGGCCACTCTAGGACCCCAGGGCTGACTGTGCAGCCGTTCCCCGGGCTCTTTCGGGTCACCGGGTGTTCCTATCACCCGACAGAGCATGGAAACCCTTTGATTGCTCTGCGGTGACGAACTGCGGCAATCAAAGGGTCAAAGCACCGGGGAGCGGAGGTTTCCCCCACTCCCCGGCGCTTGCAAGAGCTGTGCTGAAACAGGGCTGTGTAGTACAGACCCGTACTCAGCGCTGCTGCGGCGCTGGGCGCCGCAAACTCCAGTGTCTGCAGCGATGGCAAAAGACGTCACTGCAGACGAACGACCCGCAACAGCCGACATCAAAAGACGGTGGGCGGTCGTTAAGGGGTTAAATTATGCCCCAGATGAAAATAGCACATAAGTTGGTTCCCCATCTAGTAATAGGGCCCTCATTTGTTCCCAACACATTAATGGTCATCAGTTTTAGGCCCCACACAGTAGCAGTACACCTGTGTGTGACAGTATGCTTTCAGCAGATTTAGAGCTCTGCATAAAAATACAAACAAATAATATGAAATCGGCCAGTTCGACATGTTGAAGCTAAAAACATGGCGTTATCAGATTGACCGTCCTTTTAATATAGCACTGGGCAGCAATTTTCCACAGCTGAAAGTAAAATTGCTTTCGTAATTATATTCCAAAATATATTTACGGCTGATAAATTCATAAGATGCTAAATAATTATTTTCCCAATCTCAGCAATTAGTTAAACTTCCCTGGACAATCCCCATGCTGTAAAGCAAGCAGAATAAAAGAATTCTACAAACAGTGTCCCCATCCAGACAGCTCGCTGCCTCTGTGTGTGGCGTCTGGAAGGCAGGCCAAAGAAGTCTTTGAAACTGAAAATTGATGTATTTTTTTCCAGAGTAAATACAGAGAATGTTTGCTGATGGTTAACAGCGAAAAAAATAACAGCAGCTGCAGGCAGAAAGTAAAGGCAAGCTTGCCCTCTGCTCTTTGAAGTAAGGCAAGGTTGTTATTTGCATGCCCAGGGTTTATAATAAGGTGTTATTACTATGCACCCGCATGTATGAAAACACTGCGACCAGTCCTGCTTGTGGCTCACCGAACGTAGACATGGAATTAGTCTGTGTCTAGGTATTGATGATGGGGGCCGATAGTAGACCTATGCAATGCTATGCTCCATTGTCAGGCTGTGTTCACACGACGTTTTTGAGATCCGTAAAACGGATCCAACAATGTTCAATATGATTTATATTGCTGTCAGTGAGAAACGCCAAGAGAACGCCAATGCGCTTTTGAGAGCTTTCCTCTGCTGCGTTTTGCGGATCCATCCTGAGAAATGACATGTCATTTCTTGTTGCATTTTACGCAACAGCAGTCCCCATAGGAAACAATGGGGTGCGCTTTTGGGATGCAAAAAGCGGATCCCAAAGAGCAACAGACATTTGGTTAAGCTTTGGATCCGCTTTCTGCATCCGAAAAGCGCATCGGGAGGACGAGAAGTGAAGACGCTGACCAGTGCTGCGCTGGGGACACTTGCCTGTGTCGGGGAGCAGAGAGAAAGCCACGATTGTACTGCAGCTCCATGTCAGCGGTGCTCCAGAGAGATAGGTGACTCCATGTCAGCGGTGCTCCAGAGAGATAGGTGACTCCATGTCAGTGGTGCTCCAGAGAGATAGGTGACTCCATGTCAGCGGTGCTCCAGAGAGATGCGTCAATCTCTGAGGCACTCCGGAGAGATGCGAGGCTCCATGTCAGCGGCACTCCAGAGAGATGCGTGGCTCCATGTCAGCGGTGCTCCAGAGAGATGCGTGGCTCCATGTCAGTGGTGCTCCAGAGAGATAGGTTACTCCATGTCAGCGTGCTCCAGAGAGATGGTCCCATGTCAGGGGCACTCCAGAGAGATGTGTTGCTCCATGTCAGCGGCACTCCAGAGAGATGCGTGGCTCCATGTCAGCTGTGCTCCAGAGAGATGCATGGCTCCATGTCAGCGGCACTCCAGAGAGATGGGGGGCTCCATGTCAGCGGTGCTCCAGAGAGATGCGTGGCTCCATGTCAGCGGCCCTCCAGAGAGAGGCGTGGCTCCATGTCAGCGGTGCTCCAGAGAGATGCGTGGCTCCATGTCAGCGGTGCTCCAGAGAGATGCGTGGCTCCATGTCAGCGGTGCTCCAGAGAGATGCATGGCTCCAGGTGAAAGGAAGGCATTAAAAACGCATCCAGAAAACGGATCCGTAAAACGCATGTGAAAAGCATGCAAAACGGATCCAAAAAAGCATCAGCTGCTGCGTTTTTGGAATCCGCTTTTTGGATGCAGTTTTGATGCAGTTTTCTGTGGTAAAAAATTTATCCGTAAAAACGGATCAAAAACGGATCCAGAAACGTCTTGTGAACACAGCCTGATCATTGTGTGCCAGTCACATGTAGCCCTTGATAATTGCCCCTGCCAAAAGTGTCCCCCTTTGGAGGGAACCTGTCACATAACCGCTGTATGTAACAGAGTGAGTTATGCTGCCCACAACTAAGCTAAGCATAAGCTGGTTCACTTTAAAGGATGTGACCAGTGTGGAACAAAATATTTTCTCAGTATCATCTCTCCCAAATGTACTTTCTGTAACCATTTCCTGACCGGGTGGCTTATTCCTCTCCACCTACCCTCCAGGCCAGGCACATTTTCCTTTTCTTTAGCACACGAGGGTTTGAACGCTATAACGCTTTCTCACAGTCGCTTACTCTACTAATTTTTCGTGTTTTTTTATCCTTGATAACGTTAGGCTTTACTTTTGTCATTTTTACATTGGATTTACAGTATATCACATAAGTGACTACATTCCTCACATTTTTGTCAATATTTTATTATATCTTCTTATCGGACCACATTTAAAGGGGTTGTCTCACTACATTGATTCATCTTACTTCAGTCATGTTTTCTCGTTTTCATTTTTTAGTTCATGGGTGTGTTTACTGGCTATTACTGGCCTGCAGTGATGAGCTGCTGAGGACACCAGGTCTGTAGCTACAGCGACCAGCGCTGGCAGCCTATCAGGAGAGATAGGACATGTCTGTAGCTATAGTGACTTGCGAAGCTGATGAATTCCATACAAGAGGGGATATCTAGGAATAGGTAGGACACTGATAATGGACACATATTGCAATGTGACTTGTTTTTGCAAGATCTTTAACATAAAAAGCAATCCTTGTAGTGAGACAACCCCTTTAAGATATGACATTTTGATGCAATGTAAAGTAGTCAGTTTACAGCTTGTACAGCCATGTAAATTTGGTGTGCCCTCAAAACAACTGAACACACAGCCATCAATGTCTAAACCGCTGGCAACAAAAGTAAGTACACCCCTAAGTGAAATGGACAAATTGTGCCAATATTTTGTGTGGCCAACATTTTTTCCAGCACTGCCTTAAGGCTATGTTCACACAGCTGATTTTGGGATGGATTTCAGTCCGTATTGCGCGCCGTACTGCGCGCAAATACGGCTGAAATCCGTCCCTGTCATTACGGTAACCCATAGTAATCCGCGCCGTGGTTAATGAAAGTCTATGGGGCTGACGAGCTGCCGGCACCCCCGCCCCGCCCCCGTACACACACCGTAATTGTGGCCGAAATCCATCCCGCAATTACGGCGTGATTCAGCCATGTGAACATAGCCTAACTCTTTTGGTCATGGAGGTCACTAGAGCTTCACAGGTTGCAACCACTGGAATCCTCTTCCACTCCTCCATGACAATATCACATAGCTGGTGGGTGTTAGAGACCTTGATCTCCTCCATCTTCTGTTTGAGGATACTCCTTAGATGCTCAAAAGGCTCTATGTCTGGAGACATGCTTGGCTAGTCCAGCACCTCCAGGGTATGTTTACACATCGTTTTTGGATATGTTTTCGATACGAAAAACGTATTCAAAAGCTCTGCATAAAACACATTCAAAAAGCAAGGTGTGTTTGGGGTCATTATCATGTTGGAATTTTGCCATGCAGCCCAGTTTTTGAAGACAGAGAATCATGTTCTGGTTCTGTATGTCACACTACATGTTGGTATTCATGGTTCCCTCAATAATCTATAGCTCCCCACAGCTGGCAGCACTCATGAAGTCCCAAACCATGACACTCCCATGACTGTAGTCATGGCACACTTGTCTTTGTACTCCTTGCCTGGATGCTGCCACACACGCTTGACTCCATCTGGATTAAATAAATTTATCTTGGTGTCTCCAGACCACAGGACATGGTTCCAGTAACCCATGTCCTTAGTCTGCTTGTCTTCAGCAAATTGCTTATGGGCTCTTTTGTGCATCATCTTTAGAAAACTTTCCTTTTGGGACGACAGCCATGCAGACTAATATGATGCAGTGTGCGGCAACTGGTCTGAGCACCTGCAGGCTGACTTCCCCTCCGTGCCCCCTTAAGCTCTGCAGCAATGCTGGTAGCACTTATATCTATTTTGAATCTCTGGATATGACGCTGAGCACGTGCACTCAACTTCTTTGGTCGAAAATGACATGAGGCCTATTCTGAGTAGAACATGTCTTGTTAAACCGCTGTATGGTCTTAGCCATCGTGCTGCAGCTCTGTTATAGGGTGGTGGCAATCTTCTTCTAGCCTTGACTATCTTTATGTAGAACAACAATTGTTTTTTTTCCAGATATGTCATGAGGTGCCATATTGAACTCCTAGTGACCAGTATGAGAGAGTGTGATAGCAATGACACCAAATTTAACACACCTGCTCCCCTAACAAGTAAAATGACACTGTGGAGGGAAAATTGCAAATTTGGCACATTTTGTCTATTTTTAATTTAGGGTTGCATTTTTGTTGCCAGTGGTTTAGGCATTGATGGCTGTGTGTAGAGTTATTTTGAGAGTACACCAAATTTACACTACTGAAAAGATATAATGCAATGTTTACAAAAAATGTTAGTGGTGTACACGCCAGAAGTTTACATACACTATGTAAAAAGACACATCTGCATGTTTTTCTCACTATCTGACATAAAGTCAGAATAAACCGTACCCGTTTTTGGTTAGTCAGGGATACCAAAATTATTTATATTTACCAAATGGCAGAATTATGAGACTGAGAATTTTTTAAGGTATTTTTATTACTTTCTGCAAAGTCAAAAGTTTACATACACTAGGAATACTATGCGTTTAAACAATTTGGGACAGCCCATATGATGCTGTCATATCTTTGGAAGCTTCTGTTTATCGGCAACATCTGAGATAATTAGAGACACACCTGTGGATGTATTTTAAGTCACACCAGAAACAAACTGCTTCTGTGTGTAACATCATGGGAAAGTCTAAAGCCATCAGCCAAGATATCAGGAAGAGAATTGTGGACTTGCACGAGTCTGGATTTTCCTTGAGTGCAATTTCCAGATACCTGAAGGTGCCTTGTTCATCTGTACAAGCAATTGTACGCAAGTACAAACAACATGGGAATGTTCAGCGATCATGCTGTTCAAGAAGGAGACTGGTTCTGTGTCTCAGAGATGAACGTGCTTTGGTCCGACATGTGCATATCAACCCAAGAACAAAAGCAAAAGTCTGTGTGAAGATACTGGCGTAAGATTGTGTCATTATCCACAGTGAAACGAGTACTGTATCAACATGGGCTGACAGGCCACTCTGCCAGGAAGAAGCCATTACTCCAAAAGAAACATATAAAAGCCAGATTAATATTTGTAAATGCACACAGCAACAAAGACCTACATTTCTGGAGACATGTCCTGTGGTCTGACGAAGCTAAAATTGAACTGTTTGGCCATAATGACCATTGTTACGTTTGAAGGAAAAAGGGAGAAGCTTGGAAACCTAAGAACAGCATACCAACTGTGAAACACGGAGGTGGCAGCATCATGTTGTGGGATTGTTTTGCTGCAGAAGGGACTGGTGAACTTCACAAAATAGATGGCATCATGAGGAAAGAAGATTATGTGGCAATAATGAAGCAACATCTCAAGACATCAGCCAGTAATTCAAAGCTTTGGTGGAAATGGACAATGCCCCAAAGCATACTACCAAACTGGTTACAAAGTGGCTTAAGGAGAACCAAGTCAATGTTTTGGAGCGGCCATCACAAAGCCCTGATCTCAATCCTATTGAAAATTTATGTACAAAGCTGAAAAGACAGCTGCGAGCAAGGCGACCTACAAACATGACTCAGTTACATCAGTTCTGTCAGGAGGAATGGGCCAGAATTCTACTAACTATTGTGAGAAGCTTGTGGAAGGATGTCCAAATCATTTGACCCAAGTCATACAGTTTAAGGGAAATGCTACCAAATACCAATAAAATGTAAGTAAACTTTTGACTTTCCAGAAATTAATTAAAATGCCTTAAAAAATCCTGTCTCTCTCATTATTCTGGCATTTGTCAATATAAATAATTTTGGTAATCCTAATTGACCTAAAACGTGTAAGCAATCCTCTCACTGTTGCGAGCTCAACAGTGGGTAGTCAGGGAGACAAACCAGGAAGTCATGTACATAGGGGAGCTTTAAAAAAATTGTATAAAAAAAACAACCACCCAGTTTAAAAAAAAATAAAATTCACATAATAGTGATATTTTGCTTGTCGGTATGTGAAAAGAGAATTTTTTTTATGGTGGTTTCCCTTTAAAATCATATACAAAAAAGATCACATTGTGCCCACGCGTTTCAGAGTAACCCCCTTATTCAAAGCGTTTTCTACCAAGTTCCCTCTAGTGTTTAAATTCAACAATCAATATAACAATCAAAATCGCATAACATTGTATATTGTGCTACACATGTTAAAAACACAAATTGATCCAACAACTATGCTAACACATAAACATCAGTACTGCTTATTTAATCCCTTTGGAATTCTTGTGCCTAATCTGAATATCCTCCAAGATTTTCTACTAAAGAGTTTACTATGATGGTCACATCCTCTTATGGATTTAGTAACCCTTTCAATACCAAAATAACGTAGAGGTAGTAACATTGCCCTTATGATATTTAGCAAAGTGTTTCAAGGCCATAGAAATGCCAGTCAGTAAAGGTTTTATAGCATTGGACAAATGCCTGTGTATTCTGTGCATCCCACATATTGTAATTGGCAATTGGCATGTTATTAAATACCGTAAATAACAATTTTTTTATTGCAGTTGATCGCTGTTCATTTTAAAGTATCTCCATTGGCACAAGAAGAAAACATCTTTGTATTGGGCATGTATCTATATGTACACTCAAAGTGCCCACAATAATAGGAGCCAAACACAGAAAGCCAATTATTAGTCAATTTATTGTCAGAAGTTTAAGCAGACTCAGAGAGCAGTAAATCGATAGTTGGAGCTTTCCTAGGAATAAAACGTCATTCCATAAAATCTTGTGCATGTTCTCCTGCATGTTTAAGGGTGAAAAGCTTTTTTTACTATAAAAGTTATTTGGGACATTTTTTGTAGTTCTGTGTGTTTGCACTCAAAAAATAATGCAAGAAATCTTTAATTAGTGATACAATGCACAGGCTCCAATAGTATAAGGGCATGTCCCCACGGCCCGGGTTTTCGGCCGTTTTTTCAGCCGGTTTGCAGTTTTTCAGACCGCCTGAAAAAACGGCCGAAAACGAGCACAATGGTGCTCTACGGAAAACCCGTGCAGCAGTCCCCACTGCAAGGGTTTTCCGTCAGGCGGTTTTTCCGCCCGCGGTCCGGCCGCAAAACATTGAATATGCACATTCCTCCGTCCGCGGCCGTGGGGACGGCTGCAAAACAGGACAAGTACCGGCCGGCGAACCGGCCGGTATTTGTCCTGTGCAGTGTGGGCGCGCTCTAAAGAAAACGTGACTTTGAGTATAACGTTTCAGTCTTGAGACCTTTATCAAACCGTCACTGCAAGATAAGCATAAATACAGAAATCAATACATATTCCCACCACAGAGATATACAAGCAATAATATACATATGTACATATGTACAAAAATGTCATAATGCATCACAAATAATGAGCAATGTCAGCTTATTAAAATAAAGATATACCTATAGTTGTAATCTATATGGAAAAATGCTAATACGTTCAAGGCTATAACGTCACATAAAAATCCATTGGAGCTTGTGGATTGTATCACTAATTAAAGATTTCTTGCATTATCTTTTGAGTGCGGTCAATTAGTTTCATACTGCTTTGGAGAAGTGATTCTCAATATTTGACCTGCACCTCTCTAATACGTTAAAAGTGGAGTGCCGTTTCCTTATAAAATTATTTGGGTTCTGTGTGTTTGGACATACAGGAAACGGCTCTGTGTGAAATTCAGAAGATCTGGTGACTAAAAGGGTTTGGCTTTTTCAGCAATGCCTTTGAAGCCACAGCCGTGCTTCCCAAGACTTTCAACGTAAGCAGGGATGGTACAGAGACTTAGGTTATGTTCACACGGCGTGTTTTACTTCGTGTTACATACGCTTTTAGCTGCGTGTTTGGATCCGTCTGTCGGACCCTAAATGGACCCAAACACGCTACTAACAAATAGCAATGTGATTTACATTGCTTTTAGTATGAGACACGCATCGGCGTTCACACAAGTCATTGTCGATGTGTGTCTCACTGCGTCTTTCGGATCCATTCCAAGAGTTGACATGTCAATTCTTGGTCCGAAAAACGTAGCAGGAGCCCTATCTAAACTGATAGGGTGCGATCCTGATGCATCCAAACACGCAGCTGCGTGTTGGATATGTGTTGGATCCGTTCAGGATCCGATCGACGCCTAGTTTTGGGATGCGATTTTTCGGATCCACCATGGATCCAAAACGTATCCCAAAACGCTGTGTGAACATATCCTAAGGGTGCTTTCACACAATGTGTTTTTTGGTGCGTTTTTGTGCAGAAGTGTACAGCATTAATTGCTGTTCCCTTATGCACAAAAAAACATATCAAAAATGCATCAAAAACATGCATTTTTCGGATGCGTTTTTCGTGCATAAAGGCACAACAATTAATGCTGTACACTTCTGCACAAAAAACGCATCCAAAAATATGTGTGTGAAAGCACCCTTAGGTCTGAAAACGGACAAAGCACAGCAGAGCATTTGGGGGTTTGTAGTTCTTCAGAGCAAAGGAAAATGGCTTTGAAACCGGAAATGCTGGTGCTTAGCTGCAGTGAAGTGGGGTTACATACAGTACAGGAAAAAGCAGAAATTAACACATGGAGGTGAATGAAGATGTGGACAACCCATTTGAAATTTATTTGTTTTAGTTTGCTGGACAACCCCTTTAACACGCTTAAAGGGGTTCTGCCATGAATGGGGAGAGGGATGCGCTTGCGCTGCTCTCCCCTATTTATGTCTATGAGAGTTCCAAATATCACACTCGCTTGGTTATGTTCAGAACTTCCATATAAAAAAAGAGAATGGCTCTCTACCTGTTCTCTGAGGTTGGTTCAAAGCGAGCTACGAGACAGTCTCCAAATAGAATGTAGCTTCATGGCAAAACATATTTGAGCCACTGGTGCTCCAAACCCTTGAACACATTTTAAAATATGGTGCAATAATAAAGGAAGTAGTATTCACCTTACCAATCTCCCCATGGCTCCTGTTTCTATACTCCCTTAGTGCTCTGCCAGTCTCCTGGTTCCTTTTGACATGTGGTTGTTCGTTGACCTACAGCCAATCAACCCTTTTAAGTGTTTGCCACAAATGCTATTTCCCAGTATGCAAAGTACATTTTATGTAACACAATTATATGGACACATGCAGGAATGTTAATATGAGGTCTGTCTGTTCCTTTTAAATGTATATTCTTTTTTTATAATCAATATAAAATCAAGTAGCTTTGCTAAGGTTCTGAGCACTAGAAGGGAATACCCGGGTAATGCTAAGTATTGTAGTGGCTTAGTGTTAAAGGGGATTTATTGCTTCATCAGTTCATGTGTTTCATTGTACTTTCAGTTTCTCAGCTCTTCAAGTCCAGGTGTGTTTCTTCCCCTCCCAGCTGGGTGTTTCTTAACTGAAGTGGCATGACATCATCCCCCTTCATTGTTCTTGCTAGCTCCCGAGTCAGTGTGTTTGTTTGAGATCAGTGGGAGGGGAGTCCACATGTCACTGTGTCGTTCCTCTCCCTATGCAGTCTAATTTTGTAAGATGTGTTTGTTTACATACTACAGGCCTGCATTCAGTCTATACAGTCTTCTATGAACTCAGAGCACTGATCTCTTACCTCTCACAGCTGGGGGTTTCTTACAGTTGAATCCAGTCTTCTATGAACTCATCCAGAGCAGCACAGATCTGTCTCCCTTCTATGTTTACATGCAGGAGCATTAGGCACCGAGCACAATTTTGCTGTTTTCTGATTGTAGAAGCAGCTGCAGTGTTACTGTGGAGCTCCTGGCTGTGCAGAGTGAAATGTTGCCGAACCCTTATTCTGAGTGAGAGAGGCAGGAATGCACGCTCCCGTGAATATGACCGGGGTCCAGACAGAATGTAAATTAGAAGAGCCGTCAGCCAATGAAATGAAAGGAGGTGGAATCCGACCGGCACTGGGGAACAGTGTTTACAGAAAATGAAGATAAGGGAGACAGTGAAAACAAGACAGCTTTGTTAATGACATCCTATTGAAAAGTTGCTTGTTTTCACTGTCCCCTTATGAAGACCATTTACTATAATGATACAACCCCTGTAATAGCATTCAGTTTTGGAGAATGTAGCTTATTGAACAGCCTTTATACCAGTGTTTCATATTACTTTGCTCTGTAACATTTGTTGGCAGCTGTCCTACCAGGAATGGGTAAAGAACACAGCCTGGAGGAGGGTGAAAGAGCCAGGGTTATAAAGCAGTGTCTATTCGAAATTGATGAATATTCTGATGAGAAACAAGATAGTCCAGATGAAAAATTGTCCCCATCCCCAATAAAATACATCTTGTGAGTGAATCATTCCTTAATTAATTCTGGTTTATCAATGTCACTGCTCAGCAATGTGACAGACAATGAATTACAATTAACCCTCTGCTCCTGTGACTGACCATCCTATCACCCATAAATAAAGGAATATATTTAGTAAGAGCATACATTTATCTCTCATCCAGACTATGACAGATAGCTGTCCCAATAAGATCTTATCTTCACATATATGTTCTGAATTTTCCTTTGTGATAATGGATTGCAGTGGCCGCAATTTCCTGCCACTGATACATCAGGAAAAGCAGCTGTGGAGCACAAACTGCTGCTCTGACAAATAAGGTATTGTGTAGACTAGGGACTGTTTTTTTGTTTTGTTTTTTAATTCTATGGCCAGGTGTTACATAGCTTTGCATTATTTTTGGATGCTTTCGCAGTTTTGGTGCGCTCCAATTAAACTGCCTTTATTGCCAGCTAGCTTCTTTCATTTGTCTAAATTGTTCAGAGAGGTGTTTCAAGTAAGTAATCAATTACTGTTTGAAGTCTTGTGGATTATAAACACACTGATTCAATACTCATTTTCCAAATAGTTCAGATAAGTGAAAACAGCTTGCGGGTAATAGAGGCAGTTAAACTGGAGCACAGTTAGGATGCTTTCACACGGCGCAGTTTTGGTGCAGTTTTAACTGTGCTTCAATTATGTGCCTCTATTACCAGCAAGCTTCTTGCACTTCTCTAAACTGTTTGGAAAGTGAGTAATCGATTAGTGTGTTTGTAATCCACAAGACTTCAACCACAGTAATTGATTACTTACTTGAAACACCTTTCTGAACAATTTACACAAATGAAAGAAGCTTGCTGTTAATAAAGGCAGTTTAATTGGCGCGTAGATAAAACGGCACCAAAACCTTAGGGTGCTTTCACAAGTTGCGTTTTTGAAGCGTTTTTTGTGCAGGAAGGCACAGCAATTAATACTGTACAAAGCTGCACAAAAAATGCATCAGAAACTCACCCTGTGAAAGCACCTTAAGTGTGCTTTCACAGGGTGAGTTTTTTTTTATGCGTTTTTGTGTGCCTTATTTTTTTTTAGAAATGCGCAGTAATTTATACGTATCCAAAAACGCGTCATGTGAGCATTTTTGATAAGTTTTGGATGCGTTTTTTTGTGCAGAAAAGCACAGCAGTTAATGCAGTTAAGGCTATGTCTACATGGCAGTGGACAAATAACGACCTGAAAACCAAATCCTAAAAAGTTCATGAAACTGATTTTTGGGTCCCCTGCCTGTCAAAAGCTGCTGTACAAACGTCAGTTTTTTGGCACGTTAATAGGGAGTGCGTGATCTCCGGACCGCAGCAGCAGCAGGGAACAGAGCAGGAGCGTGGAGAGGTGAGTGGTTGGCCGGGGAGCACAAAAGAGTGTCTGCAGTCTATAGCGGGGACCATGGCACGAATCGTGACCTACTGGTGTTGGCTTGCTGGGAGATATAGTGTACCAGTGCAGGACATCAACCACAGAGACATCTCAGCTTGTGTCTTGCAGCTTTACTCATGGCACCAAATCTTATATTACTTACGGCACCAAACCTTATTGCATGTTACACTTTATAGGTTGACATTTCTTCATATGCACAGTACTCTAAACAAATGACAACTGCTCTCCTGGCAATTCCTCACATTGTATCCCAGCAGCTTTTCCCTCTGGACTCCATGCTCTGGATCAGCACCTAAAGGGGTTGTCTCACTACAATGATTGATTTTTATGTTAAAGATCTTGCAAAGACAAGTCACTTTGCAATATGTGTCCATTAACAGTGTCCTATCTATTCCTCGATGTCCCTCTTGTATGGGCTGCATCAGCTCCTCAGGTCACTATACAGACCTGTTCAATCTCTGCTGATAGGCTGCCATCGTTGGGAACTATAGTTACAGACCTCAGCAGCTTGTCACTGCAGGCAGTAAAGATGTAGCGACACAACCCCTTTAAGTCGTAATGCTGTCAGCTTCACTTGCTATGCTCTCCTGAGTCAATCCAGTCGAGTTTGAGGTACAGAATCCAAATAGTGGTCAAGAAAGCAAGCGAGAGTCCAAAACAAAAAGTCACTAAATAACACACAGAGCCAGGGAACAATCACAGGCAAGGCAGCAGAGAAATGACTGGGTTTAACCCCCCCGCCTCAGCCAGAAATTGGACACAGGTGGAGATACTAATGAAGCTGCTCCAAGGACTGGTCTTCAAAACACACTAATTTAGAATCCGACTATTATTTTACAGTCGGATTTGGTTCTTTGTCCTTTGTCCTAGTAATTGCTACGGGTATCGGGGTATCGAACGCTCCCTGTCATAGAACAGTACTATAATCCGCCGTTTTCTGGCAGCATATTCTAAGATTTTAAATCTGACCTTAGAAAATCCAAGCTATAAAGACAACAGCTCGGATTTCCTATTGCGGCCTATGGGCACTGGGTAATAGTCGGATTCTAAATACTGAATCCGCTTAAAAATTCGAATGTAATCCTGTGCTGTGTATGAAACAGCCTAACAATTTCTGACTAAAAAGCAGAGTAAATCCTGACAGGATACATAAAAGAGAAAGTGAAAGTGCTTGCTTACTTCGCCTACATACTCTGTATGTTAGCAGAACTTTCACTGTCACATAAAAAGTCCTTTGGAAACTACTCTGCTTTTTACTCAGAAATTTTGCTCCAAATCATAGAACCCTATGTGTCACAGAGCTCAGCTTCTCTGTCTATCACATAAGCCACACGGTAGGTTTGCTTAAAGCACAATGGGGGAATTTATCATGCCATGGATGACAGTTTACAAAAGTTGCACATTTTTGCAGCTGTCCATTTGCATAAAATTTGAAATGTTTTTATGCGTTCTTGTTACCTTTTCTTTTTTTTTAAATAGTGGGTGGAGCTTGTAAAGGGGCGTGGCCTGATATATTTAGTAGTGTATATAGTAGATTTTAGATTGTGACACATGGTCAGTCACAGATATATCAGATTATTAAGACGTGCAAACCTCTCAGTAAATTTTGCAATTCTTGGTCCGACCTGGCAATTTTTTTTATCATAAACCGGCATAGAAATTTAAGTTCTTTTATCTTTCTGTAGAACTTTTCATTCTATGGAGATTAAAGAGAACCTGTCACATAGTTTATGCCCCCTTTACTGAGGGCAGCACAAGCTAGTGACAGACCTGCTGTTTCCAGCGCTGTGTCCCTTATTCTGTAAAGTGCAGGAGTTTCCGTGTATCTAATGCTCAAATCTGCAGTTTTCAGCCAGAAGAGTCATTCAAAGAGTCAGTTTTTTTTCAAACCCCGCCCACCTGAGACTAGCCCCGCCCACCTCAACTGACAAACCTATTACTTTGAATAGGTAGAAACATGTGGAAACCTGTCAGTGGGCGGGGCTAGACTTTGGTGGTTGGGGCTAACACTCATGAATAAGATTTGAAGGGTAAATGCTCTAAAACTGCTGCATCTTGCAGAATAAGGGACACAGCGCTGGAAACAGCAGGTCTGACACTAGCTTGTGCTGCCCTCAGCAAGGGGGGCATAACCTACGTGACAGGTTCTCTTTAAGCTGTATTCACATGAAACCAGAAAACCTCTTTGACTAAACAATTTCCTTTTTGCCCGAGAATTTCTTTGTTGCTGATACGTGAATATTTCATCAAGGTTTATTTGTGGGATTAGCATTAGGTGCGCTTCTCCCGGATTAGATGGTGCCTCTGTGATATGCACTGATTCTCCAGTCAAAGATTAGAGGATTTTGCCCCTTGCAGGTATTGCTGTTGTAATATGGCAGCTTTGTTGTAAATGTAGCCAGATATGTTGGCATTATCACTTTAATGAGTTACTTCCCCATCTGCAAAAAAATGGCATTGTATTCTTGCAATAATTTCACATGAATCACAGTCAGTAAAATATTTCCTGACAGATTATAAAGAGCATTTACCTTAGTAGATCAAGACAATCAGGATAGCTAAATACAGTCGAGTCATATTATTATGAACACTTAAAGGGGTTGTATCATTTCATTAAATGGTCTTCAGAATAAGGGGACAGTGAATACAAGCAACTTTGCAATTAGATGTCATTAGCAAAGCTGCCTTGTATTCACAGTTTTCCTTATCTTCCGTTTCTGTTTACACTGATATCCAGTGCTGGTCGGATCCCTCCTCCTTGCATTTCACTAGCTGAGAGCTCATTTACATTCTGGTCAGCCCCAGGTTGGCTGTATTCACGGAGCTTGCATTCCTGCCTCTCACTCAAAGTAAGGGACCGGCACATTTTCATTCTGCACAGCCAGAAGAAACAGTATAACACTGCAGGGCTTCTACAATCAGGAAACAGCACAGTTGTGTGTCGATTCCAGCCTCTCTGACTCAGAGTTAGGGGCCGTAGCAATTTCTCTTCACATCTAGCAGAAACAAACTGCAGCAGATTCGACAATCAGAAAACAGCACAGTTGTGTCTCAGTGCCTAACTCTTCTGCATAGAAGGGAGATCATAGAAAGCTGGATTCAACTGTAACAAATCTCCCGCTGTGAACGGACAAGAGATCAGTGCTCAGTCTAGACTGAATGCAGCCTGTGGTATGTATATAGCTCTTACAAAATAAGACTGGTAGGGAGAGACACAGTGAACTCAGACAGAGAGATGGGGGAGTCTCGGGAGCCAGCATGAACAGTGAAGGGGGGATGATGTCACCCAGCTGGGAGGGGAAGAAACGCCCCTGCATTTCTAGAGTTGAGAAGCTGAGAGCAGTATGAATCAGCCGAACTAAAGAAGCGATACATCCCCTTTAATTCAATTTGACAATGGTAGCAGGTAGCTCAAAAAGGACGTCTTATGTTGTGAGCTGGCTTGGTGAGTTTATAAGGTGTACGATTGGGCTGTCTGCACACATTACCCTTGTGTTGCTGTCATGGGTAAAAGGGGCAATTTGTCAGCGTTGTAGAAAGAGATGATTATTGGCTTTCAGCCAAGGATGGAGGTATTTCTGAAATCACACAGTTTGTGAACTGTTCGCATGCTGAATAAGTAGATGTGTATTGTGAGTGGACAAATGATACCACTATGGATAAGATAAGGTGGAGACTGCAGAGCACCATGTGCTATTGATGTGAGGAGTGTATGTTGGCTGCGAAGTTGCGGTGAAGCAGCTCGCCACCAAAATGAACCAGAGAGCTATCAGACATACTGCAAGCCTACTGAGTGTGGGGCTCTGAAGCAGACAGATGTCACTGCACTTCCGCTAACAAAGTAACACCAGCAAAAAATCTTCAATTTTCACAGCAGAATCGGAAATGGACCTCCACTGATTAACAAAGGGTCGTCTTTTCTGATGAGTCACTTTTTTGGATGAACATTGGCGTGTCAAGTGGGAAACATCAGATAACAAACACCCTGCAACCATTGCTGGAAGAACACAAGCTGGTGGTGGCGGCATTATGGTCTGGGGAATGTTTTCATGCCATTCTCTGAGCTCACTCATCCATGTGGAAGGCGCTCTCAACTGATCACAGTATGAATTCATCCATGCAGATCACATACACCCATATGAGCTGAATGTCTTCCCTCTGGCAGATAAGAAATTCCAGCAAGACAATGCTACATGTCACATGGCTAGAAATGTCCAACATTGGTTGTAAGAGCATGACCAAGACTTCCAAATACTACCCTAGCCCCCTAATTCTCCAGATTTGAACTCATCTGTGGGACCACCTCAAACATTATGTTTGTTCTATGGACCCTCCAGCAGCTGTGGGATGCAGTCAGCATGACTCCAGATACCTGTAACAACCTACCAGGACCTTATTGAGTCACTCCAAGCCATCTAGCTGCTGTCCATGCTGCATGCGGATATTAGATGGTCATAATAATGTGACTTGGCTTTGAATAGATCACTGACTGTTGTCTTCTGTGAAGTTCTAACAAATTTATACAACCATTTACTTGGGAAAACTGGAAATGTTGTACCCTGTAGGTACACTGTGACACCATGGCCTCTAATGCTGGCCTGGATGTGCAATAGATTCAACTTACAAAGGCCTCTTGTCGGCCATCACAGGTTGGATACAGATGCAACTTACAATGCCTGTAGGGTAGGGTATATTCACACGATGTAATTTCGGCGCCCATTTCGCGTCGTATTTGCGCTCTAATACGAGATGCGTGCCGAAATTATGGTAATCCATAGTTCTCATAGAGAACTATGGGTTACGCCTACTCTCCTGGGGGGAAAATCCGATCGTATTGTACACACGGGGAGATAAGTGACATGTCAATTATTTGCGGCGAATATATGCACCGCGAGCAAGGACTGTCAGTGGGACCAGCGGACTGACGCCCCCCCCCCCTCCTCCCCGCGCGCCGCGGGCGTAGGCGCGTATCAGCGCAACTCCTGAACACGCGCTGTAATTCCGGCGCGTACTGTACGCCCCACAATTACGCCGTGTGAACATAGCCGTACAAGTGCACAGCTATTGACTAAATGGTCTAGCCAGTTACATGTGTCTTTAACCCTTTAAGCACCAGACCTGAAAAGGCCTTAAACGGGTTGTCTCACTACATCAAGTCATCTTACTTCAGTCATTTTTCTCGGTTTCATATATGAATTCAGAGGTGTGTTCACTGGTTTTACGGGCTACTACTGGCATGCAGTGATGAGCTGCTGAAGACACCAGGTCTGTAGCTATAGCGACCAGTGCTGGCAGCCTATCAGGAGAGATTGACCAAGCCAGTAGCTATAGCGACTCAAGTAGCTGATGCAGCCCGTACAAGAGGGGAGATCTAGGAAAAGCTAGGACACTGTTACTGGACACATATTGCACAGTGACTTGTTTTTGCAGGATCTTTAACATAAACAGCAATCTTTGTAGTAAGACGAACCCTTTAATGACCAACTAAATTTTTTAGTTTTTGCCACCTTGTGTTTCCACAATTATAACTTTTTTATCTTTTAAGTGACACAGTTGTATGAGGACTTGATTTATGTGGGAGAAGTCATATTTTTTTTGTGGCATAGTTTAAGTTTACAAATAAATTACTGCAGATTTTATTTAATTTTTTTTGCAACGTGAACATGAAAGTGTTTTTCTGCACTTTTTTTTTTTTTTTACACCATTCACGTTTCACACTAAATAACCTGTTAGATTAATTCTATACGTTATTATGGTTGTATATATACCTAATATATGTAGGGTTTTTTCTGTTTAACTTATGCACAATGATTTTTTTAAAATAATTATTTTCATTTTATTATTTATTTATTGTTTCTATATTTTTTAGTTTTTATTTAATCCCATTAACACATAAACTACTTAACTCTTTTTTATAATTGGTAACGTATTAGCATACATGAATATGCTAATACAGTACTTTCTGTGTCAGTATGACACAGGCTGCACACAGTGTGCCGTGACCGCAGTCTTGTTATACAGACAGCCCTGGGGCTGCTCTAAAGACTGTATCCAGGACTGAATCTAGTATAAGAGGAACTAACAGTTCTAAAAGGGTCTGGATGCATTTCTAGAGAGTAATAATATAACAACTTATAATGACTAGGATTCTGGAGAAGGGTCCAGGGATTTATTCTGATTGCCAGATTGGAGTCGGGAAGATTTTTTTCCCTGTAAATTGAAGACAATTGGCTTCTACCTCATGGGGGTTTTTGCCTTTTTCTGGATCAACACTGTAGGATAATAGGCTGAACTGCATGGACGTCTGTCTTTTTCAACCTTACAAACTATGTAACTTTTCTAATCACTGCGGCTTATTTTGAGCCATGATAGGGTACTATTGCAGTCCACTGTTGGAGCAATCAATGTATTGCCTGGCTGGTAAGGTCTTAGCACCCTCCACCTAATTGAGAATTTCATAAAGCAAATTATATTGCTGCTGATTATGGCACTTAATGAACACAAAGACACTACCACACTAATACCTAAAAACTAACGCTGCCTCCGCAAAATGTTGCTCTGATATTTGAATTTGCAAGGGTTCGAGACAAATAGAGGCCTTAAAGGGGTGTTCTTACCATGCGATTTCACTGAGCTTCAGGTTCACTCTTCCTGTGGCGTTATACAGTAGTGATTGGTATGTCAGCTCTATTATTTCTTGCTGATCCTTTTAGCGGGACATTGCTAACAGAAGAGTGTAACAGTAAGACAGAAGGCTTCAGAGCTCTAAAAGGTTAAAGTTTGTCAGTAACTTAGATAAGCTCCTGAACAAGCAGGGAGTGACATCATCATGGTCGGACAGGGCTGTTGGAGAGTAACCTAGGAAAGCTTGTGTACACAAACAGGAGCTCTCCTCTATCTCTGAAACCAAGCAAAATCAGAACAGCAGTATTTATAATAATATCCTTAAATTTCCTTTGCCTACATGTTTAAAGGATTTTTCTCACCATGCAGTCACAAGCAACTTTTCATCCTCTGTATGTTCAGGCGGTGGGTGGTTCTATAGCAGTGATTAGCAGATTTAGCTTATCTGTTAGTAGCTAAAACATTACAAAGACATGAGTGCAGAAAATTTAATCTTCAGTAAGCAAAGCTACAAGTGCTTTGAGGAGTGAAAACATTTCTTATGTGTAAACAACAGTTAATCTTGTTAGAGATAATGAGTCTTCTCCAAGAGAAAGCACCGTCCATGGTGACATCAGTCCCTGCTCTCTGTCTAATTCAGGAAGGAAGATTATAGACATAACCATAGAAACCTGTGTGCACTAAGAGCAAATGAAATCTCTCTTAGCTCATGACCAAGGTAAAATCAAAAGACCAATTTATTTGGAAAAAGTCTAAAATTACCTGTACCTAAATGTTGAAAGCTAATCATTGTAGTGAGAAAACCTATTAAAGCTAACCAATGAAGTGGGATACCCCTTTAACTCCTTAATGACCGCCCACCATCTTTTGGCGGTGGGCATTTCAGGTCGTTTGTTGGAGTTTGCCGCAGCAGCGCTATGATTGGCTGTACTACACGGCCCTGTTCCCAGCGCAGCTCCTGCAAGCGGCGGGGAGCGGGGGAACCTCCGGTGCTTTAACCCTTTGATTGCCACAGTTCGTCACCGCAGCGCAATCAAAGGGTTTCCCTGCTCTGTCGGGTGATCGGAAATCCCAGTGACCCGACAGAGCCCGGGGAACGGCTACACAATCAGCCTGGGGACCTAGAGTGGCCCCAGGGCTGTCTGTGTAACAAGCCAGTGATCAGGGCAGATTGTGTGCTGCCCTGATCACTGCCTGTGTCAGACTGACACAGATTATAATATATTAGCATATATGAATATGCTAATATATTACCATGTGTAAAAAAAAAAAAAAAAATGTAAAACAGTTCTCCCTTCATGGGATTTAAAAAGTAAAAAACAAAGAGTGTAAAAAAAATAAAAATAAAATAAAAATAAATATTTAATAAAAAATAATTGTGCATACATTACACACACAAAAAAAAACCCTACACATATTAGGTATCCACACGACCGTAATAACCTGTAGAATTAATCTAACAAGTTATTAAGTGTGAAATGGGAATGTTGTAAAAAATAAAAAAATAGAAAAAAAAAATTCTGCAATTTAAACTATTCCCCCATAAAGTACAACTTGTCTCGAATAAAACGAGGCCTCAAACAACTGCGTCATTGAAAAAATAAAAAAGTTGCAACTGTTGAAACGCAAGGAGGCAAAAACTAAAAAAAATTTCTGGTCATTACATACTTTTCAGGCGTTCAGCTTAAAGGGGTTTTGCCACGATGTAATGTTGACGTGGGATCCTCCAAAATGTGTATTTAATTGCTTTTCTAAATATATGTGATTACAAAAAGTGAAGCCTGTGAGAGCTACAGCATTGCCCAGTCCCCCTTAGTTATCTGAAAGTTTACATTAGACACGACCAGGAGCTGACAGGAGCTGATCTGGCCGAGCTTGCATGTTTGCACTTCTTATCTGATGACAGGGATCATGAAGGAGCTTTCAAGGGGCTGGGGAGAAAGTGCAGTGTATGAGTCTGTCTGCTGTATAGAGAATCCACTGTTGTAATGTTATTATTTGAGTAAACTTTTGAGACGCTCCCTTCTTCCTCACTCTCTGCTCACCCACCTCCCTCTCACCCTTGCAGTTCATGACTCAGCATGATTTGTTTTTATTCTCCCCTGAGCTGATAAGGAGGTAAAGAACTCACTTCGTGGCAAAACCCCTTTAAGGGGTTAAAGGTTCATCTCCTGCTAGATTACATGACTGCAAAATTTGTATAGAAAGAGCATTTAGCATCTGTTTTGGGGCGTATTCTTGAATGGGGTGTGGGCAGGGTGTTTGTGTGCTTATTCTTCTTCATTTTTATAATATTTTATTTTAGGGTTTTCATCTTGGTGGTTGCAGAACCAATTACCTGTTTCAACATACAATGGTCATCCTGGAATCAATTAGTAGGGTCTTTTGAGGGACCATTATAGTGTAAACACTGTCATGTAAAACGTGTAATGCAAACAATATTCCAAATATTTGGAAGGCGATAGTTTTACACATTTACACGGCTATAGAGAAGTTCAGAACGCCGTACCCTTCTCGCACCTCTCCAAGACTCCGGACTAGTGATATTTAATCCATCTCTTCCTCTCCTCCAGATCAGGAGGTGCAGGCTTCGTAATCATTGTTATTCTCTACTTAGGGGTGGAAATATGTAGCCGCTTTCTTCATAGGAAGTTTACTGAATGGATGGAGTGTTGCAGAGTATGTAATTTAATCCATATGCGTTTTACTGGAGAAAGGACCCCAGCATTTTATTTATTTTTCACAACCACAACATCTCAAGTAATTCCATATTAACGTCAGTGGTAATGTGCTCCGCAGCTCCAGGTGTTATGGCATTTTATATATTTTATATATCATAGGAAAATGAAAATATTTCAGCATTTTGTAGTGAACTGAAATGGAACGCAAGAAAAATAAGAAGTAGTTTTTTTTATTGGAATTACTGATTAGTACTTTCTGACTTCCTAGTGAATCATTATATGGCGCTGCACTTTATAATACATCCTTGTAAAAGACAGAAAGATCAGCACAGGGGGCACAAAACACATTTGGGGAAACCGTGCATCTGTTATGTCTTGATATATGATGATTCGCTGTAGCAAGTTATCTCTGCCAAGTTATCTTTGTTATGTTCGTATATACTGTCATGTCCAGGTATGATGCAGCTCTCTATTTATGGTCAGTTGCATGAAGGTAGTTAGTAAGACCCATGGATGCAGAGATGTCTTAAATGTCTCACTACATTGATTTATCTTACCTCAGTCCTGTTTTCTTGGTTTCATTTTGAATTCAGGGATGTGTTTACTGTCTTCTACTAGGCTGCAATAGAAGCCAGGTCTGTAGCTATAGCAACCAGTGCTGGCAACCTATCAGGAGAGATCAAACAGCTTTGTAGCTATAGCTACCTGAGGAGCTGATATAGCCCATAGAAGAGGGGATATCTAGGAATAGGCAGGACACTATTAATGGACATATATTGCAAAGTGACTTGTTCTTGCAAGATCTTTAATATAAAAAGCAATCCTTGTAGTGAGACAACCCCTTTAATTGCACTATTGGCCCCCAGGCATAGCAGTGCAATGGACCCTACCCAAATACATGACATCACACCAGGCCATGCTTGTTACAGGTGCGCCCGCGACTCTCACATCGCATGTAGGTCGCCCGGTCCCCGACTGCAGCTACTCACCTCTCCTTGCTCCCTGCCCTGTCTATGCTGGCCGGCGTGTGGGTCCACGCTCCCTAGGACGCGCCGGTAATTGGATAATTGCCAGGCGCTTGACCTCTATTTACCCAGCCTGCCTCCGACCTCCCCATCACATCCATAATGCCCATTGCCTTTGTGTGAAAAGCGTTCTTTAGTGTTTCCTGCCTATCCAGTGTACCAGTCCCATTTGCCTCCGTCCCTCGACCCTTTGCCGCATTTCCTGACCTTTCTGCCTGTCCCCGACTTCGAGCCTGCCTCACGATTTTGTACCTTGCTTCACCTCCATTGGAGACAAGTCGCGACAGGAGTAGCAACCTGGGGGTCGCCTGCCACAGCAAGACCGTCCCGCATTGCGGTGGATGAAAACCAGCGGCCACTTTAATTCCGCTCCTTAGGGTATGTTCATACGGCTTATTTTGGGGAGCATTTCACCAGATATTTCATGGCGTACTGCGCTTAATACATGTGGAAATGCGCCCCATAATTACGGTAAGCCATAGCTCTCATAGAGAACTATGGATTACGCCTCCACTCCCCACTCGTACAATATGATCGTATTGTACATGAGGGGAGATAATTGACATGTCAATTACTTGCAGCGGATACGCGGCGCGAGAAATTAATGTCTATGGGGCCGGCGGGCTGCAGGCCCACCCGCGCCGCCGCGGGAGTATGCGCTGTTCAGCGCGACTCCCAAATCACCCAGCGTAATTGCAGCCATACTGTACGCGGCACAATTATGTCGTGTGAACATACCCTTAGTGTGGCTTACACCATCGTGTGCGGTGGTCCAGGGGATCAACTACTACGGCCGCTACAATACCCAAACATGACATCACCTGAGGCCATGCTAAAGACCCCCAGGCACATCTATATCATCACGCTGCCTATGTCAGGACTTCCTGCTGACTTAGATAGCTCCCTAAGACTAAATCCCTTTCTTATTCACTATGGTTTTTCAACCGTTTCCAAGTCCTATGAACTCACAAACATCTAAGCAGTTCCAACTCTGGGATCCAAGGCATGTATCCCAGATTCCTGGGAAATGCATTCATCACCTGGTGCCTTTAGGGCATGTTCACACGGTGTACGAGCACAGGTACGCGGCGCAATACTCCTTCGTTTGCGCTGAAGAAAGTACACACTTGTAAGTGCGTACTTTCTACGTGCAGTGGCCCAAGGCAGCTTTCTCCCTCCTATAGTTTTGTATTTCTCAGGAAATAAGTGCCTGTAAGAAGTGACAGGTCTGAACCATATTTGCAACGCGTACTTCAACGCAACTACAGTATGTGCAGAACTATGCACTACAAATATGCCATGTGAACATACCCTTTTGTTTGTGGGGCCCCCGGCAACTGTCTAGTGTGCCCAGTGGATAAGATGGCCCTAAGTCGATGAACAAATACCTTAGACAGGATTCACACATTGAGTTTCTGCTGCGTTTTTTCAACTGCATCAAAAATGTAGACAGAAAATTCACACACCTTCCTGAATGTAGATGTTTTGTTACTATTGTTATATTTAAAGAGGTTTTGCCACGATGTAATGTTGAGTGGGGACCTCCCAGGGGTTTAATCACTTTTCTAAAATATGGGATTAAAAAAAATTGCAGTTGAGAGAGCTACAGGCTCCTTACCGTCCTTAGTTATTTAAAAAAAGCTTCTATTAGTAAACCCTGACAAGAGCTGTGCCCGGGCTTGCGCAAAGCACACTTCTTATATGTAAAGGGGTGAAGAAGCTTTCAAGGGCACCAGTGAAATATGTTGTTTTTTTGTATCCTTTCCCACTATTGTTGTGATTATCGAAGATCCCTGCTTTATCTTTGACAGAAAAAGAAGAAGTTTTCAATGCTGTGGAGAAAAGGTTGTTTTTGTTAAGAATCCACTAGTTGTAGTTTGATTTTTTGAGGAACATTCCCGATCCCTTTATGCATGGCTCTGTGCTATGGTGTTTGTTCTCTTCTCAGCTCAAAAATTGCTTTGCTTACATTTGCTTCTTAGCAGATAAGGCACATCCTGGCAAAACCCCTTTAACTCAGAGTTGGAGCACAGTTGAAATCTGGGTAAATTAAAAATACTTGCGTTTTTGGTTGCTTGCATTTTTGATGAGATTTTAAAAAAGCATCAAAAACATATAAAAAGCTAGGTTCGTTGGGGGGAGGTTTCGACGTACTTTAAAAGTAGATTTAAAATAGGGTTAGGTTTATCCGGGTGTCTGTAAATT
This sequence comes from Phyllomedusa bahiana, assembly GCA_025379985.1. Classification (NCBI taxonomy): domain Eukaryota; kingdom Metazoa; phylum Chordata; class Amphibia; order Anura; family Hylidae; genus Phyllomedusa; species Phyllomedusa bahiana. The sequence continues at coordinate 1,043 of JAODAL010000537.1, read as the reverse complement.
TTAAATTTGAAAAAATAGTGCTGTATACCCGATTTTTGCCCCCAAAAGTTGAGGAATCTGCACTTGAGCCCCCAAAATGAACCCCAAAATAATTATGAACCGCCCTTAAAATTTTGGGTGTTTTCCCCAAATTTATTATTTTAAACCGTTTTTTTTTTAAACCGGCATTGAACGTTTTGAAAAAAAAAAAATACACCGCTAAATTCCCTAAAAATAAAAACACTTTCAAGCAATCTTTTTTTTCATTTTACATTTTTTACAGTATTTTTTCCTTGCTTAAAGGAGTTGTCTTCCTACAGAGTTTCATAGGATGCATGAATGAAATACTTGTCATTCCCGGGGTTTAGATGACTGTAATTTTCAGAACCCGGGGTGTATTTTAACTCTGTGTTTTCAGTTGCTAAATTAGTTCAGATTAGTCGAACTTCTCAGAAACTGTGCAGGAGTTTTTATTTGATCCCTCAAACAAAAGCCCCAATTTGGTGTTTACTTTAGATAAATCAAGTTTTTACTGCCGCAGACAGAGGCTGCCGGACCGTATGTGACATCATTCAATGCTATCACATAGAACAAAAGAGGGGGAGAGCTGTTTTTAAAGGGGGTTACGGGGGAAAGAAATAGCCAGGGGGTGATTTTTCACTGTATCTCCTTTAAAAAAAACAGTAACAAAACAAAATTATTTGGAAAAAATTTTTATTTTGTTTCCCCCACAATTTTTAAAAACTATTCTTTACGAGAAAACCCTTTAAAAACAATAAAGACTATGAAAAAGGGGGAAGCAACCTAAAAAATTATAGATTCATTGTCTGTTTCAACGTCCTTCAACAGTTTTTACAAAAAATTGGAGGACTCTTTTTTAAAAAATGTTTTCGCCATGCTTTTACGAGTAATTTTTATAAGCTTTAGGGTCACACTTCCCTGGTCAGGTGTGGGTGCTTCAAAGCAGTGATTTCATATCGCTTTGCTGTTCCCCGCGCTAGAGAGATTTGTTAGTGGAAGAAATTTTAAACACCCCAGGGCAGAAATTCAGAGTTCTAAAGGGC